>BGNK01002148.1:30045-111601 GCA_003297005.1 Symbiodinium sp. clade A Y106 | reverse complement strand
TCTAGCAGGCATTCAGGCCGGGGGAGGAGGTTTGGGGGACCAGGGTTTAAGCGGTTTAGAGTAGTTTAGGGTTTAGGGTTTAGGTTTTAGGGTTTAGGGTTCAGGGTTCAGGGTTTAGGTTTCAGGGTTCAGGGTTTAGGTTTTAAGGTGGGCCAAAAAGCTACGGTCGTACTCAGGGTCCAAGGTTTGGGGGGTTGATGGTTACCAACACAACACAGTAAGAGGCATNGGGCCAAAAAGCTACGGTCGTACTCAGGGTCCAAGGTTTGGGGGGTTGATGGTTACCAACACAACACAGTAAGAGGCATTTGAAAGAAAAGTTTAAAAGTTTGCACCCAAAGGCTGAGTTGTTAATGCAAGATGGTGCTACCACGACGACGACGGCACAGCACCAGGACCACAATGACCACCAAAATCGCCGGGACTGCCGCTATGTACTGGCGGGATTTCACGATTTCACGCGAAACACAAGGATAAGGAAACAAACAGAAACCCCGAAGAGCATCAGCCGTGGTAGGTTTTAAGCATTTCGAAAGTTTCGAAGCAGCACCCCCAAAATCCGAGCACGACAGGCCGAATAATTTGATCCTGGTAGGACTTTGGGCATCTCGCATGTTTCGAAAGCCAAAATGTTTACTGTCAGCCGAACGTCCCCGGAGACAGCGAGACTGTGTCGTAATACAGCGACACATGATGGGACATGAGCACCAACATGCGCGGTTCCCCAAAAGAATCTCCAAAAACACGCTGATGGGGATTCCGGGCCACGGCCAACATGCTACCCCGCATGTACTGTGACCAAATCCCTTCATTTACTGGCAGGATTCAGCACCACGGCCAACGGCCAACATGTTCCTCCTGTTGTGCTCCGGGATTCAGAAACTTGACCAAATGTGTCCCCCAACGTTCTGGGCGGGAGGCCAAAATGCTAATTCAAATTTTCATGAAACGCCGCTTTCCGGAGGACGTGGTCGGTCTAACTGCATAGTGGGAAATGAGAGCGCGAACTATGCACCGTGCCACAGCGAGAGTGCAGACATATTCGGGTGCACCTGCGGGCACTCCTCGCGGGAACATGCTAACCAAGACTCAAGGTAAGAGCCACATACTTGTCATCGCACTGTTTGGGGAAAAGAAAGCACACCAAGTTTTCTATCATGCAAAAGGCATGCATATTGCAGTCGAATCGAATTATTTGATTGATTATTTCGGTGTACTGCAAACCTCTCCCACTGTTTCTATATCACAACACACACATGCACAAATACTTCGTGGACTGGGCAAGCTTACAACCCGACTACCAATCTACCAACCGAGATCTCATAACTCTCGGGATTGTTGTCCCGCGCCTCCATATACACATTGGTCCAAAGTGTCCAACACGGGGAGCGCTCACAAGAGTTGACTCAACCGATTTGTTGCTGAACAATGAGAACAAACAGGTTTGGTAACTGCAGCGTAATTGGACTGCACGCGAAGATGCCCTGAGCACTTTCTCGGAGATTCGTACCTTACCCTTACGGTTTAGAGCTGAAGGCTTGGAACCCAGGGCCTGGGATTTCCGAAATGAGGGTTCCTTTGAGGGAGGGCTAATATAACAAGGGTCGATTGAGGGCATAAGATTTAGAGTTTGAGGGGTGCGGGAGTTCGGGTTCGGGGCTTACGGCTTGACGTTCACGGCTTACCCTTCAGACGAGCAAAGGAAAAAGTGAGCGTGAAGTTATTTTGCTGATCGCTCACAACCTAAACCGCGCAAAATCCTCGGCCTTCGTTTCTAAACTTGCATGCCACAGGTTTCGGCAATCTTTGCGCTCATGTTTGAGCAACGAGTTGGGGTGCAGTCTGTAGGCTTTCGGATTTCGGAGTGATTTTAGCCTTCAGGCCAAGCACACAGGATGTTGAAAGTCTGACCAATCGCGAACAAAACGTAAGCGTGCCCAAGAAGCTCTATTCAATCTTAATGCTTCGAGCCTGCTTTCAGACCGAGACGCAACTGAGCAGCAACACCACTTCCATGCGGACCTATGTTCCAAAATCTTAAGGTCTGTGCCCATCCGCACTCTGCGTGCTCTTCGGCGTCTTCCTGTGCACCTCGAACCTGCCAAATGCAGATTCGGGCTTCTGGTGGAAGAAGGGTATCACAATCATGATGAGGAGGATGATAACGATGGAGGTGCTGATGATGATCACGACGAGGACGAGGCTGAACGAAACACGAGAAAGATGCTCTCTCCGAGTCATGTTTGATTTCAATGTTGCAACTATACCTAGTACTTGTCGAATGCCTAGGATAATAGAAGCGGAAGTACTATGCAGAGGTACTCGTCTTCGCTTTATCGCACGGCAGAGGAACAGGAGGCATGGTACTGATAGCAGCACAACCCTGGGAGAAAGATGAATATGATTGGTATTGGTGGCACTATTAGCGTCACGTTTGATGTGAGGGTGAACTGGTTCCATTATCAGGAGTAGTATATATGGTAGCACTATTATCGTTGCGTTTGATGCGAGGGTGAACTGCTTCCAGTATCAGTAGTAGTAGTAGTAGTAGTAGCAGTAGTCGTAGTAGTAGTAGTAGTAGTAGAAGTAGTAGTAGTAGTAGTAGTAGTAGTAGTAGTAGTAGTAGTAGTAGGAATATTTAGGAGTAGGAGTAAAAGGAGGAGGTGGAGGAGAGGGAGCAACAGCAGCAGCACGCTGGTACTTCGACGACGGCGACAAGAGGGACAAGAACTGGTCCAAGTTGAGCGCTTGGGACTTTCGGCTAGGAGGTTTAGCGTTTAGAAGTGTGATAAGCAATTTTCAGAAAGAGCTTCGATAATTGTTCTTGCTCTTGGTGAAGGCTTTTCGGGATAGGAGCTTCAAAGGAAGGTAGGTAGGTGTACCTAGGTGTAACCCCCGGATCCTGACTCCAAAGCTTAAACCTGTTAGCCGAAACTACACACGGCTTCTCCAGTTGAAACCCAAAGCTGCAAAGAGCACAATACTATTAGCTTCTTGCTGAGACCGAATTCTGCAAAAAGGTTCAATGACGAAAGCTGAAAGCTTAGAGAAGTTAAATTTTGATACATTAACACATTGATCTAACATCGCTGCTCACCCAAACCAGAAGCAGAACCAAGGCCCACAGCAAACAACACAGGAAGCAACCCAAAACCCCAAACCCAAAAACCTAAAGCCAAAACCCCAAAACCCCTAAACCCAACACCCAACACCCTAAACCCAGTCAATCTTCAGCTCTCACTTAAGCCCATATCCCGAATCTCAGAATGACCCTCCATGGCCTCTACTTTAACTAGGTTCCTGAGTAGCCCCATTACAATAAGGGTACCCTTCTTCTTACCATTAGGTTTTAAGAAGGGGACGCTAAAATAAAAAGGGCAAAAGGGTACCACTCAGGAACCTAGTTAAGCCTTAGGAACCTCTTGAGCCGCCCCCCGCGAGGATTGGGCTTCCCGACCCCCGCTGGAGACCCAAAAGTGTCCCCGATGCAAAGTCGTCATCGAAGTCGATGCCCTCAAAGTCGAGGCCCTGAAGGGGTTTAGGGTTTAGGGGTTTAGTTTAGGGAATTTAGGGTTTAGGGGTTTATTTTAGGGTTTGGGGCTTCGGGTTTATAAGGTTTGGGGCTTAGGGCTTGGGGTTTTAGAGTTTTAGGGTTTAGGGTGCAGGCAAGAATGATGGCTTAGGGCTTTGGGACTTTGGGAGATTGTACGCCTTGGGGCATGATATTTGGGGGTTGATGTTTCTGTTTGTAGAGTCCCTAAGGAAATGGTGGCTCTTTAGGAGCTGGGTTCCTTATGTTTAAAGTAGAGGCCATGAAGGGCCATTCCGAGATTCGGGATATGGGCTTAAGCGGAGTAGACTGTAATGATTTCGGGGTTGTATTCAGCTTGATGTTGAGAGTTTAGGGCCGTTTAAGGCCCGTTAAGGGTGGTTTCGAGTTGGTCTGCTTCGAGGATCCAGGGGTTTCCTTATATTGTTGTAAGTAGGGGTTCAGGGCTCGGGGTCGCCCCTCACCAGGAACCGCCGACTCTTCGAAAAGACCACTCCGCCACGAGGACGCCGCAGCCATATGTGGGGGGATAAGGGGCGATATGGACGTGGCTTTGTTCTCCAAGGCGGTGCAGGTCGCCCCTCAATTTGGCTCAAAATGCGTCTCTCATGCTGCTTGCAAAATTTAGATGCTCATGTGGTCGCGGCCGAGTTCGTCGCGAATCCAGTCTGGCATGTCTTGCGCAGTTCAAGGCCGTCGTGTATTCATCCATCCACGAATAGTCCGATTCCTCATCATCATGTCATCGCCTTGATCCTCCAGATGGAAACGACATGTCTCAAAGCATTTTGGCCGTGCTCCTCGAGCGGTGCAAAGAGCTGCCCATAGTGAAGTTCAAGTGTGTGGCGAGTGTGACAGAAAGTAGTTGTCTTAAGGGTCCATGTATATCCATAGAGTGTTTACTTCGGCCCTGGTGTCGTTTATATGTGGGCACTTGTAACTTTAGGTGCAAAATGTCTGCTATATGGGAACATGCACTGTTTTAATATGGGAGTTTCCGCAAATATGGACCCTAATATTGTACCCTAAATAGTAGGATCCTTACTATAAGGACCCCAAAAGAAGGTACCCCAATTTTCGGAAACTCCCATATCCCTCTTCAAGAAACCCTAAACCCTAAACCGTTTCAAGAAACCACAGCCTCCGCCCCAGGCTGCATCGCCTACTGGGCTATTCGCCCCCGGGGGGCTTTGCTTTTCGCCTGCCTTGCTCCGTACTTTAGGAGTTTTTTTTTTGTTTGAGCTCCTTTTCTCCCCATCCCAGCGGTTAGGAGTTATTTTAGGGTTTATAAGGTTTAAAAGGGACTCCACGTCGTCCGCAAAAAAAACCCGAACCCTGCACTACAAGCCGCAGCATGAACCGGCAAGCCTAGACCTTGCCCCAAGGGTCCAAGTACCTAATAATCATATACTCTCCAAAATCCTAACCTACATAACTACTATCCTAAAACCGAGTACCTAACTATTGGGTCCTTTGGACCCTAGACCTTGTAGTTGCCGTAAATCCGTATCCATCAGGCCTGGACTAGCCCTAACCCGGACACCTGAAAACCGGGTAACCGGAACAGATAAGGAAACCCTACCTAGACCCTACGGAACCTACCTTTTTAGGGCTCCTTATTATGAATTCCTTATATAAGTCCTTAAAAAGGTAGGTTTCGTAGGGTTAAGGTATGCCTTGAGCCCGCAAACCTAAGCCCCAAGCCTCGAAACCGAATATAGGGGCCTGACTAGTTAGAATAGGGTCTCGGGGCATCCTGCAGTATGACTATTACAAGGACGGAATCAAACAGGTAACTATAATTATTAATTGATATACTAAAAACCCTCCCCTTCTAGAAACTTAAAGGAACCCTAAGACATATGACTGATGTAGGCCACTGTGTTTTCCTCCCTTAAGCCTACGCCCTAAACCGGCCTTCATGGCCCTAAACCCTAAACTTCATGGGAAATACGGGAACCCTGAGCCAGCCTCCGAAGTCGCTGTGAGGAGGTGGAGGCCCGTGGCCAAGACAACGAGGCCTTGGGTATCTGGTCTTTCGGATTTAGGGGTTTTGGGGGAGGGTTTAGGGTTTAGGGTTTAGGGGTGTTCAGTGGTTTAGGGACGTACTTGGAGGTTCATGGGTAGCTATAGGTGGGGTTATACGTCCCCTAATATGGGTTATAACTATACTTACCTTACTGATAACCCTACTTATAAGTCCCCATGAACCTCCAAGTAGGGCTGAGGGGATTGGGTGGTTTATGACGCACGCAAGCAAGGCAAGCTCGTTGCCATTCTGGAGTCTCTTGTCCTGGACCTTGACGTCTCTGTAATACATGGGAGGTTCCGAAAATATTAGGGGCACCTTATTCTGCGGATGAAAGATGGCGTTGCCCACGAGGCTACTGTGACGCTCCTGTCTCGGAAGAACGTGGTTGCTTAACCGTCGCCTGAGCGCAATAGCCTCACCATGGGCAGCAGTCGCTTAGTGGCCCATGTGGCACTCTATGCGCGGAGCGCAGCGGATCCGCCGGCATGCGACGATGTAGCAACACCAATGAAGTCTCCTCGTCCCGCTGCACGGCGGAAGCGAATAGAGGTTTTGAGTTCTAGAGGTTTGGGGGTTTAAGGGCTTTGGGTTTGAGGGGTTGGTGTTTTGGGGTTCAGGGCCTTGTGTTTAGGGTTTGCTGAAACACAGGGTTTTGTAATTCTTCAGCGAGGTTTCATATGGGTCTTCCTAAGGGTCCATTTCGAGGAGTTTATGTACTAGGTTTCGTAGGGATTTTGTTGGTAGGGTCTTATTTCTTAGAAACCTCTGCAAGTAGGAGGAATGATTGGAGATGAAGCCCCGGATATTCAAGAAGGGAACCTCAGCTTCTGGCCACTTTAAACTCGGGACAGGTGTGACGGGAGGGCGGCTCTTGAAACTTTGGGGTCCCACTTCATACCTAGACCCACTAAACCCTACTTTTTCTAGGTTCTTATTGTAAACCCTAATATGGGATTTATAGGGACCCTACAAAAAAGTAGGTTCTGGTGGGATAAGGTAGATTGATCCTGCTATTCAGGGTCTACGCCCTCAACCCCTAACTCTCGTTTTGAGCAAGTCCAGGGTTGGGGGCCGACGGGAATATCTACAAGTACTAGGGTTTAGGGTTTAGGGTTTAGGGGTTTAGGGTTTAGGGTTTAGGGCTGTTCTCCAGGGCTCCCTGAGTATAACAAGTACAGGTACAAAACACTCGAAAACCTAATTTCTATTGCCTCTGTATCATTCCTGAGCCCCACCAAACCTCTAAAAACCTGAGCCTCGAGCCCTAAGACGCAAAAGCCCCTAGCCAAGACTCTAAACTCTACGACCCCAACATGCTAAGCCGAGGCAGGAATTAATATAGGAGCCTGATTAAGAAACCCTGGGTCTTGATTAGGGTTCCTTATATGAATCCTTTTATTTTGGGGTTATAGGACCAGAGTTTCTTAATCAGGTTCCTACATTACCCATAGGCCCCATAGTAGTTCCTTTTTGGGATTCCCTTTTGGATTCTAAATATGAACCCCAAAAAGGAACTACTTTGGGGCCTATGGGTAAGCCTTTCCAAACCCAAACCCGACCAGAACCGAGGAGCATTGTCGGACCATCTCCGTCCAAAACTTGAGGTAGGGTTTAGGGTTTAGGGTTTAGGGTTCAGGGTTTAGGGTTTAGGGTTCAGGGTGAGGTCTTAAGTATCGACACCAGCTATACTAGGTTCCTGAGTAGCCCCATTACAATAAGGGTACCCTTTTTCTTACTATTAGGTTTTAATAAGGGGACGCTAAAATAAAAAGGGCAAAAGGGTACCACTCAGGAACCTAGTATAAGAGGATTTCAGGCTTTGAAGGTTTAGGCTGCGGGGTTTGAGGGTCAAGGGTGTAATTGGATGCTTCAGCGCTTAGATGCGCCATTGGTGCCGCCCTTAAGCACCTTGAATCGAAGCTCCACACCGTCACTATCCCAAAAAACGGTTTAGCGTTTTAGGGCCTGCGCGTACCACGCAAATTCCACAAACTCAGAATCTCACCCTAAACCCTAAACCCAGGAGAGCGAAATGTCTTGGAGAGTGGATAGCTGCTGTGATCGCTTGACGCTCCTGGGAGCCTGGCGTAACATAGTCTCAGAAACCTGAGTGCACAAGGGCCCCGACAAAATGTAATATGGGGCCTTAATAACTGCTGAGACAATTTTGGGGTGATCTATTTTAGCTTAGTGATCTTACATAAGGATGACTCGGGGATCTCATTCATTTCTAAAACAACGACCTGGAGTTCTCTCCAGTGAAATTCCTGTGTTTGTCTGTGGAAGGTACGGTTGGGATTCTCCGGAGTAAGAGAGACTCCCAAGAAAACAGCCGCATAGCTGAGTACTGTAGGGGCCCGAACAATTAGAATAGGGCTTTGGGGTTTCCTTATCATAATATAATTATAGTAGAATAAACTCCAAAACCCTATTTCATTTACTAAGCCCCAGGTATGTCCTCAACCTAGGACACATAGGCACGTGCCCTAACATCTGTAATTGCGGTGCAGGGCTCAGCACATGAAATCCGACACCTAGCCCAAATGCGTCAGTCCAACTGTATTTTTGCAGCCATACGACAATTAAGACCCTACATCCCTGGTGATTGTTGAGGCTTTCTAGGAAGGCTGCATAGCGGGGCTTCTTTTACGTACGTGTTTCGGGCTAAACCCTAAAACCTCAACCATGTTGTCAAGTTTTTCTCACAAAGGCCTGGACTCCAACCCCATGTGCGAGGTTCTCTAGATAGGGCCTGATCCCCCGTTTTAGTTTGTCGTCATTCAACGCTGTGGGGTCGAAGCCGGAGGCTTCGAACCAAGGCAAGTAAAGAGGGATTCGGGTCTAGGGTTTAAGGTTTAGGGGTTTGGGGTTTAGGGCTTTTAGGGTTTAGGGGATTGGGGTTTTAGGGTCTAAACTTGAAGTGCTAAGTCAGGCTGCATCATCCCTCTGCTTGAAGAAGATAGGAGAGTATGGTTGAATCATTTTTGAGGGGAAGTAAGGCGCTTTTCTGGGCTATTAAGTAGCCAGGGAGAAAAAAGCAAAAAAAATTATTTCATAATGGTTCCTTTAAGAAAAAAAGTATTAAGCCAGGGAGAAAAAAGCATAAAATGTTATTTCATAATGGTTCTTTTAAGAAAAAAGTATTAAAGTATGGTACTCCAAAGCTCAGTTTTGGGTCTAAATGCACAACTCAGGCGCAAGCTAAAACCCTAAACCCACTGAACTAAGCAACGTCGGCTCGCAGGCCCTGCTGTTGTCTTCGGATGTGGGTTTAGGGTTTAGAGGGCTTCATGAGGGTGTAGTTCTAGGTTCCCCAGTAGCCCCTTAATAATAAGGGTACCCTTTTTGCTACTATTCGGTTTTAATAAGGGAACCCCCCAAAAAAGGGTAAAAGGGTACTACTGGGGAACCTAGAGTTTCTTCGGACTCTAGAGTTTGGGCTTAGTGTTCTTAGGACTTTAGCTTAGGTTTTTGGACTGTAGGGCCTTATCGATTCGTCCAGGGTCACTGTGTTCTAGGGCCTAGGATTCAGTTCAGGTTTAGGATTTAGGGCGCTATACCACAGGCCTTCCCCGAACTTCCTCAAAAGCGCATCGGCCTTAATAATTAGAATATGTTTTGGGGCCAGTATACTATAATCATAATAAGAACCCCCCAAAAAGATAGTAGAGGTAATTATTAAGGCCCTATAGTACCCTTTATAGAAACCCCTATAGAAACCCTATAGTACCCTGAAAGTACCCTTATAGAAACCCTTACAGATCCCTTTAAGGAACCTTGAAAAGGCCCTCATATAACCCACCCTAAACCCTAAACCTTAAACCCTAAACGCCAAGGCCGCGGCCGCTCGGGGAGCGTGTCGTGAATTGCCCTGCTCTTAGTAAAGACGTGCGCCTGGCAGGGCATAGAGAGGGTTTGAAAACATAATCCCGAAACCCTTATAAAAGTCTTATAAACCCTAAACCATCATAACTACATCTTTGGGGATTGCAAGGGTTTGTACTATAAAAAAATGAAACGCAGCCAGAACTGGAGTAGCTGCTCCATCACTGCTTCCGGGGTTTTTCCTAGACCTTGCTTAAGGGTGTTTTGGGTGTTTCCGATACAGCTTCCTCAAAAGGTCTTGTCTCCGATGCACTTTCTTGTGAACACTGTCACAGCTCGAAGCACACAGATAGTTCAGGGCTTAAGGTTTAGGAAACCCTAAACCCTAAACCCTATACCGCGTGCAGACTCTTTTGGCAGAGTATCAGCACATCTGTGTCTTGTTTTCGGATTTCAGGTTGGGCAAGGGGTTTATGGCTAATTTGCGGCTCAACCACCCGCAAATGGAGCCGAACAAAAATGGCTCCGGGCCGCCCGAACCCTATGAGAAAATGAGAATAATGAGCTATTGTTCGCAGTAATGACGACAAGGATCATACATGATAACAACACTAGAAATCAAACATGATAATACACGCACTCATATCACGAGGAATGAGAATAAAACAATATCACCTTAAAACAGCAATAGTATGAATAAGACGGGAACAATAACAGTAAGAACAAGAAAGCACGAGTAGCTGGTCATGAGCTATACGATATCATAACGCGCCTTGGATCGGCCGAAAGGCGCGTCTCAGAAGCCGAAACGCAAGCAGCGGAATCGCGTGATTGTGCAGTTTAGGGTTTTGCCTGTATTATGGGGAGTTTGGGCTTGGGATTAGAATCGGGTTTGGGTATCTTGAGCTTTAGGTACAGACATGACAGCTGACAAACGCGGCAGCTAGAGTTTCAGCTTTAGCTGCGATTGTAAGCCGCCCAGCCTTTCACTCTCAGCTACTACCGGATAGACGCGATCGAAAGTGTACCTGGAACCCAAGCCCTACGAAATGGTAGGTTAAGACCAACAAACAAAAAACCATGTGCGTGTGTGTATATATATATAAAAGTAATAATAAATAATAAAGATAATGCATAAAGAACAACAGTCATAAACAACATGAAACAGGAGGTTGTTGAATCTGTGGAGGTTTCTTGGCCGAGGCTTGAGTGGAGCCCAACGGACTTCGTAAGTAGATCAGGGTGAGGGAAATTAACCTCAAGGGTCCATGTACCCAAATAGAGGGTAAGATTTAGGGCCTAGGGCTTTCATGGTTTAGTGAACAGGAGTTCTAGCTACGTACCCTTAGACCCTGAACCCTAGAGTTCAAGCGGCGTTCTCCTTACTTGTGACATGACAGATCACCTCTCATCCGCCATGCAACTAGCTACCCAAGTGGGGTCAAGCCTCTTCTGTTGCCGCAACGCCTAACTGTCCTAGCTTGAGTATTGAGAATCGGTTCGATGTCTTGAAACACCGCGACCCGCTGATCCCAAAACCATTGGGCCCTAACTGACTCTTGACCCAGTAAACTTCAAGCCCTTTACGGTCACACCTAAGCCGAAGCCGCGTCTTAGATCCTGCAACTATCAAAGACTGCCTTTGGTACGTGCACCCTCGGCTGCCGTTATGGCTTTGGTCTTAGAGTCTAGAGTGCTGGCAAGAGGAATGAAGCAACCCAAAAAGATTTGAAGCACCCCGTAGTCAATACATCTTGCAAGTACAAGATAATCAGACCCTAAACCCTAAACCCCTAAACCCTCGTCCTCGACACCCCTTCTATCTCCGAAAGCCAGCCAAAGAACGCCCCCCAATTTTTGAAAAATGTCTGTTGCTGTCCTCAATCCGACTGGTGCCCTGCTGGCTTGTCGTTGGGAATCTAAGGCTCCAGGTGCTCCTGGGCCTAGGGTCTGTGGGTTTAGGGTTTAGGGGTTTAGGGTTTAGGGGTTTAGGGTTCAGGGTTTAGGGGTTTAGGGTTTAGGGTTTAGGGATTTAGGGTTTGGGTTTAGGGTACTCACAGAATATTCGTCGCAATCCTCGGCCTGTGACATTCGAGAATCCTGCACCCGAAAAACCAAGTTATCAAGCTCAGCAGGGACACTGCGCAGCAATCGACCCTGGCAGTCGAATTGCAGCCTGCTGGGAGCCTTGCCGCCGCCGTAGCTGCACTTGCGGAGTTTGAGTGTTCGGGTTAACGGCTTTAGGTTCATGGGTAGTTAGAAGTGGCCAATATAGGTTATAACTATAGTTACCTTCTTATAACCCCACTTATAACTCCCCATGAACCTCCGAGTATCTGTGGCATCCCGGAACTGTCCAGGTGCAGTTTTCCGACAATGAGGCCTAAACGTTGACGGCGACGCCTCACAGCAGCCGGTCCCCGGAATCGCAGCAGACTCTCTCGAAGCATTTCGGGCACTGGCCGCAGCAGTTCTTGAACAATGATGATCTTTCTTTATATTATATACCTCCAACTACCAGAACCTACTTTTTTCTAGGTTCTTATTATAAATCCTAATATGGAATTTATAGGGACCCTACAAAAAAGTAGGTTTTGGTGGGTTAAGGTAGTGAAACTGTAAGCCAGTCCATCATCCCAAAGACCTCTTCTCCCAGAGATAGCAACTGGATTAAGGCTTAAGACTTAGGACTTCCCAGGGTTTATAGGGTTTAGGCTTCATGATCAGGGTTTAGGGTTTAGGGTGTAGCGTGTGGGATTTACGCGGTTTTCCCCGCAGTTTCGGGTTTAGGTTCCATCCTATGAAAACGTAGAGGCTCCATAGTAGTTCCCTTTGGGGTTTATATTTAAAATCCAGTAAGGAAAACCCCAAAAGGAACTAGTTACTATGGAGTGTGTGAGAACCTAACAAACCTTGCGGGACCGGGCAGTTCATGCCGGAATGGCTGTTGCGGCTTACTGGGGAGGCTCTACAACCCATTGTGCGAGGGGTATGCAGAGGGTTTAAGGGTTGGAGGTAAATTTTCAAATTAGAATATACGTCGACGTTGTTCCCAACTCAAGGTAAGACTGCTGTTTTACAAACAGATTTTGCAATAAGTAAAACATTGAACATGTTGAAAAATCCTCCGATTCAGGATTTAGGCTTTAGGGTCTAGCACTTTGGAATAAGGATTTAGGATCTAGGATTTAGGATCTGGGATTTAGGATCTTAGGTCTAGGATCTAGGATTTAGGATTTAGCATTTAGGATTTAAGAACTAGGATTTAGGATTTGGGTTTTAGCATTTAGCATCTAGGGTTTAGGACTTACAGTTACAGCCCTAAGATTTGAAACCCTCAGGCTAGGCTCTACCTCCGCATTGTTCCCAACCCAATGTAAAGCTGCTTTTTTACAAACGGATTTGACATTTTTCAAGCATTCAACAATTTTGAGAATCTGCCGATTCAGGATTTAGTGTTCAGGATCTAGAATTTAGGATTTAGGATTCAGGATTTAAGATTTAGGATTTAGGATCTAGGATCCATAGGATTGAGGCTCGAATCCTAAGCTCCCAGTACTCGCTACGAAAAGAATCCTGAACAAAGGATTCAGGATTTGCGATCTAGGATTTAGGATCTAGGTTTTTTGGATCTAGGATTCAGGGTTAGAATAGGTCATAGGGTTAAGGGTTTGGATATGCTTAGGGATTAGGGTTGAGACTCTAGGGGAGTGCCATTGGAGGAGTATCGCTCTAGCTCTGCGTCGCTTTCGGGGATGGAAGCTCCTTCCTTCGATTCCGTTTTAAGTTTAAGGTCTGGGGTCTAGGGTTCGGAGTTTAGGGTTCAGGGTTTAGAGTTCAGAGTTCAGGGTTTAGGGTCGAGGGATATGGATCAGGTTTTAGAGTTCAGAGTTCAGGGTTTAGGGTCGAGGGATTATAGGATCAGGTTTTAGGGTTCCGGGTTCAGGGTTTAGGGTCTTTGGCTAAGGTTCAGGCTTTCGGGTTCAGGGTTCACGGTTTAGGGTCTAGGGTCGAGGTTCAGGTTTTAGGTTTCAGGGTTTAGGCTTGGCCCTTAACCTCGAGATACCGTGGTATTGAAAAGCTGCTCACTTCTCACCCGACGACGTGGATCCGGGTCTAGGACTTTCATAGTTCATATGTTAGAGGGTTTGGGGGGCACCCGGATCCACCCTTCAATTCGTGTTGCACAGGAAAACAGACATACTGTACATCTGCCCTGGGGCGTAAAATTCGGAAGCCGGGGCCGTTGACTCGAGTTGCACGATACCGGGGCCTGCAGCATACTCTAGAGAGCTTTGTGCAATACAATTTGTCTGCCCCCATAAAAGGGCCTATTGCGAATCACAGTCTTATCAATCATTGAGGCTTCTATAGGGCCATAAATTGGCGATGTCCTTCTGCGGAGTCGTTCCATCTCTATCAGCAGCACGTTCCGGGTGAAACTGCCGAAGCGAGCAAACGTCAGCTCTGCATGCCGTCATGGACTCGCCACGTCATGCTCAGCAGGCATTTGTTGAATGTTAAACAGACATTCTCCCACCTGGAGGATCAAGGGCCAGATTCATTACAGGATATAAGTGTCTTTGATTTTGCTATCAATATTTCTAAACTTCTTATTATTCATTCAAGTAATATTCACTGTTACTATTCATAAGGTTATAGTTATAAGTGTATTCCCAGTCAGGTTACCCAGAGTCAAACCCAGTATGATCTGCTTGCGAAACCTGCCCTGATACTTCAAGCAATCTATACTTCAGAGGCACAAAAGAACTGGCCGGTTCGGCGTTCATACCTCGTCCCGAGCCACCGCGATGCAGCCTTTCCGGCTGCGCCCTCTCGTGAAAAATGTGCATGGATCGACCGTGCCAGCCGCACGATGCCTGCTGGGGCATCCTGCTTTTCCCCTGGCATGTTAATTGAATCAGATCCGGACATAGGTAATTTGAGGCCACTCGACATGTAACAAGATGCACAGCTTTACTTTTTACGTTTTTGCTGCCGGATCCGATGCATTGCTTTGAATGAATAAGGGCACGCAGCCCCAAGCCACGACTCAGAGCTTTCAGAAACAAATTATCCGCATGCCTGCGGCCAGCAGTCGAGAAACAAAGGAGGAAGTTGGGGTTTTCTGCGCTTACATTGTGCTATCGCGCTACGATTCTCTGGCTATGCCTGCCAAGTCTACTCCAAGAACATGTTTCTTCAGAATGCGTGGGAGTGGGGGGTTACGCGGCTAGTGCGAGTACTACGAGAACAACAAACAACAATCACATCATAACCAACACCAACCCTGGACTTTCAAGTAACCAGGGAGAAAAAAGTATAAACTTGTATTTCATAATGGTTCCTTTGAGAAAACAAGTATATATTAGAGTATGGTACTCCAAAGCCCAGAACCCTTCAATCCTCGCCAGATCTGGGGAGTTCAGTAAATGTGGGCGGCCCATTCTGGGGTCCATAATAAAGAATGACATATTTTTGTTTGGGCTCCAAAAACATACCCTAACGTCAAGAACAAATCACACAAGTTAACATCGTCGATCTTTCTCCAGGCTATCGAGTGAAACTTTGATTAGGCTTCTGACTATACGGTTTAGAATTCCTTGGGTTGGGGTTAACTGCTGGTGCCGCGAACCGGACTGTCGAGTAACCAGTCAGAAAAAGTCCTGACACAAATTTCATCCTGGTTCTTTTAAGGAAGAGGTCCCCAAAAGATACTGTTCAAGCATGGTCCTCCGGAACCCAGCTGTTTTGAACCGCTGAGCCTAAGCCCTAATGTCAAAACCTGGAGTCTCGTGTTCTGCAATCGTCCTCTTGTTACGACGATGCAAACCCCTGCTTAGTGGCGTAGCGTAGATCCACTTTGGGCTCAAGGCCTTGGTAACTTGATCTAGTTCATGATTGGGATAGTATAAAAAATAGTGTTCTATTTTTATATTGGGCTTAAGTACCCATAAGAATGTAAAAAGCTACCCAACTTTGACAAAGTAATCTTGGGATACCGACGACTATCCTGCTTCAGTAATTTTGAAGGGGCTGAACATAGCCTGATAGTATCTGCATGCCTGAACCCTGCTTCTAACCAACCCTTTCAATCCGCAAAACCATTTCACGCCTTCACGGCAGAGACCGTCGTGGGGTGAATCTTCGCCTGCTTTGCAAGTGTTTCGGGTAAACTCTAGACTCTAAACCTTTTGTGTGGCAGACCACTGACACCAGGCGGCATGCCTGGTAGGTGTTTGATTCCAGAAACTCCAGGGCAGTTGGGGGTGCTTGAGTTTGGGTCTTGGAGCGCATATTCTGTTGCATTTTTCGGTGTTGATCAAGTGGACAAAACCCAAAGCGCTGGGGTGTGTTGAGGCTCTTGGATTCTTGGACTAGGTCGATGAAGCGACGGAAGTCTGTTTTCGGTTCATGAAAAGTAGTTTGGGGTTCAAGGTTTGGGGGGCTACAATGCTTTGGCGATTGTGGTTTCGGGATGTTTTGTTCAAGGGTTTCTGGGCCCCGGGCTGCTTCCAAAACTCTCTAGAGGATTGACAAGTTTTGACAAG
The DNA here is from genome assembly GCA_003297005.1 of Symbiodinium sp. clade A Y106. NCBI lineage: Eukaryota > Dinophyceae > Suessiales > Symbiodiniaceae > Symbiodinium > Symbiodinium sp. clade A. Next base: position 95,643 of record BGNK01002148.1, on the reverse strand, counting down.
CCTGTTCCAAGGGTTCCGTAGGGCTGTTCTACCCAGGGTTTAGAGATGAGGGTCCATGTATGCTGTAGGGGGTTCCTTTAAATCTTCTATGAAGGCTTATATGGCTCCAAGAGCGTGGAAGCCAATGCTGATTGGCTGGTCTTCCGGAATTCTGCAACAATTTAAAGCTGTTCGGCGAAGTTGTGCAAACAGCTGTGGCTCACCAATATTGGGCCACACACAGTATAGACGCTGCTGGCCCACAGCATTTGGGTCTGCACCGGGGCTTTACATGTATAAGTGTTGGGCGTGCATGGCGCTAAGCTTCAGGAGATACTATAATACAGGGCTCCATTCAATGTACCTTGGGGGTTCCGGGTAGGGCCCTTTTAGGTTTCGGGGTATCTACGTTTTTGGGCAGCGTTTGTTGTAGCTCTCCGGTTTTGGGGTTCAAGATCTGCTTTTAGCAAGGCCTAAACCATGAGCCCAAAACCCCTAAACCCTAAACCCTGAACCCAAAACCCTAAACCCTGAACCCAAAACCCTAAACCCTGAACCCAAACCCCTAAACCCTAAACCCTGAACCCAAAACCCTAAACCCTAAGCCCAAAACCCCAAACCCTAAAACCCTAAACCCTAAACCCAAAACTCTAAATCCAAAAGCCCGTTCAGGCTTCAGGATTCAGGACCCTGAGCCCTAAACCCTACATCCTAAAGCCCTTTTCGGACATTTAGCAACCACCTTAACCCTAAATCACCTACCTTTATAAGGCTCCTTATTATTTTTCCAGATCCTAAAAAATGGTAGGTTATACCGGGCTAGGATTCAGGATGTAAGCGCTAAACCCTAAACCTAAATCCCTAAACCCTAAATCCTAAAGCGCGCTTAGGATACTTATAGGGACCCTGTAATATAGGGGCCTTAATAATTAGAATAGGGTTTTTGGGGCCCGTTATTGTCTAATTATTATTCGGAACCCCCCAAAATCGTATGGCTAATTATTGTGGCCCAGATTACCACCCTAAACCAAAAACCCTAAACCCCTAAACCCCTGACTCATGTAAGTAGGTATTTATTAAGGCTCAAATAGTAAGCAGAGCTCCCAGCCGTCGAGCTGTCGATGCCTGCGATGTCTTGGGCTCTGCAGGGATCTCTGGCTCAGGGTTTCCCTTGTTGTTCTTCTTTTTGGGTTTACCTAAACCCACAAAAGTAGGTAAAATAATGGTCCAACTCCTCCAAAAGGCCATTATTCTACATACTTTTGGGGTCCAGGTAGTAGGGTCTTAGGGTTTGGGGTTCGGTTTACATAGGGTTTAGAGTTTTGGGCTCAAGGAAGTTTTGGGGGTTTGTTCGGACTGGCAGTTTCAGGTTTGGGGCCTAGGGATTTTGGGAGAATCGATTCCGGTTTCATGGCCCGACTTGGATCTGCTCCGAAATTTAGGGCTTTTTTGATGATTGGGAGTGGGTGGGGCCATCTTCGAACAAACCCCCGGCCCAAGATATCCTCAACTTAAGACGCCGAAGCCCTAGACCCTAAACACCTGGACCCCCAAATCCTCCAAAGCCCAAACCCAGCGGAATTCAGGGATCAGGGTGAAACCAAAAGCTCCCAACACCCTAAGGTTTTCAGCACGCAAGTCTGCCAAAGCCTACAGCACTGAACCCCAAGCAGATTAATACAAGGAACCTGAACACGGGCTTGGGGCATATTGCAGTATAGCTACGCAGGTGCAAGCTAGCCTCATTTTTGAACCAGCTGACTCGGCACCCTACATACCTCTAAGACACCAAGTATACAAATGGTACCTGCTTTGGGCCTGAAGTTTACAAACGGTACCTACTTTTAATTTTGCAGTCTTAGGGTATACTACTAACCAATTTGGGACGGTCAACTAACCCGAAACCGTAATAGCCCTAAACCCCTATAAACACAAAAAACAACTATCTCATCATTATGCAAAAACCTTGAACTCTCCTTGGCGACAAGACTGACTAGACTCCAAAGCCCTACATGCCACAAGCCCTAAACTCCTCCTAAAGGCCAATAAACCCTACAATTCCTGACCCTAAACTTAAACCAGCTACATCCTATGACTCTGACCTCTAAACACTTAGACTTGAATTCCGCACAATATCGAAAAGCTGACGGGCCTGACTCGTCATATTAGGCTTATGGTTCGGGGGTCAAGGTTTAGACTTAGATGGTCTCCTTGCTAGGCTGAACACAGAGACGGCGCGAAGAACTACGCAGAGTGTCATAGGGCTACTCTTGCAAGCCCATGACTGACGAAATGCAGTCCATGGGCGACTGCACTTTACTTGCACATTTTGGTCGAGCGGCATGAGGCACCGCGTGGTATATCCTGGGAGATAGAACAGCTTGCCCTTGTACTCGAGGCACAGTGCCACGAGTTGCGAAAATACGTGAAGGAGGGCTCCCCCTCCGGAGTCCAAGATTCGAATCAAGCTTTCGCCGGCTTCTTCAAGCAGCACTCCGAAGTGAAGTAGCAAAAAGTTTGGGCAGTCGTGCTACCACATTCATTCGCTACGGCACCTGGGACCGAAATCCACATGAAGGCCCTTTCATGAAGGCACTTAGGAGACGGTTCCTGTCATGGTGCCGCATTAATTAAATTGATGGACTTGCCGAAGAAAAGCCCTCCTCATGGTCTAGGTTCCTGAGTAGCCCCATTGCAATAATAATAATAAGGGCACCCTTTTTCTTAGTATTTGGTTTTAATACGGGGAGCCTAAAATCAAAAGTGCAAAAGGCTACCACTCAGGAACCTGGTCATGAAGCCAACCACCCCAGCCTCGAAGACCAAAACCCGTAATCCTACAAACCCGACCCTAAACCCTAAACCCTAAACCCTAAGCCCTAAACCCTAAACCCTAGACCCTAAACCTAAACCCTAACCTATAGCCCCCGAACTGAACCGTTTTTAGGGTATCCTGGTGTAGGGTCTGTTGTCCACGCCTTCGCGGAAATCCTTGCGGAAGTAGTCACTGGGCTTTTAAGTAACCAGGGAGAAAAAAGTATAAACTTGTTTTTCATAATTTTTCCTTTAAGAAAAAAGTATTAAAGTATGGTACTCCAAAGCTCAGAATCACCCTGTGCATCCGTTCGTTAAGGCATCAAACTGTTCAAGCTCTTAGTTTCGACCCCAAGCCCTTGACCGCAAATCTTGAACCCAAAGACTATCGACTTATTGTCGGTTGAAAACCCGCAGTGAACGCTTGCAGAACTGCGCAGCCTCAGACCAAAGCTCTAGAATTACCTTCGAACTTCAAACCTGAAAACCCCAAACCCCTGGAACCCTATACTGAATGCTTTAGAACCCTAAAACCCAAAGCTATGTAGAACCCTTATAGATCGTCGCCCTAAGCCCCAGGATCTGGAATCTGCCCACACTGTTCAGACAGACCGCGCGGCTTAGTAAAAAAGATCGACCCCCTTAATGTAGGAACCTGATTAAGAAACCCCGGGCCTATAACCCAAAATAGTAGGATTCATATAAGGAACTCTAATAAAGGCCCAAGGTTTCTTAATCATGTTCCTATATTACAGTCCCTGAGTCCCTCAACAGTTCTACTAGTTGATACATCAACATCTAATTGGTAGGGTCCCTTTCCTACAAGCCCGCATTTAAGCCTGTGAATTTGATCCATACATAAAAAACAACACATTAACCGCAAGTTCTTCTGAGAACCCAGATCTTAAACCTTGACCTTCAACCTAGACCCTATAAGCCCTAAACCCTTGCAGGAACCCTTATCGGAACTGTGATAAGAACCGAAAAGCCCTAACCCTAAGCCCAAATCCTAAGTTGAGCCTCAGAACGGGAGGTCGTTCGCAGGGCGGTCAAAGGAAGGAAACGAGCCTGAGGATTGGGTTTCTGCTTAATGTAGGGACCTTCTTCTGCGCTGGGCGGAAAGTCCAAAGGACGTGTCCATGATGTAGGGGCCTTAATAATTAGAATAGGGTTTGCCATGTAGGGTGTTGGGTTCAGGCTTGTTAACGCAGATGGGCTCTTGGGTTTGGGGTTTCGCATGAAGGGAGGTTTGGGCATATGAGGCTTTCATATACCACAAACTACGGATTCTTTTTGGGAACCCTTAAACATTCAATGAGTTCGAAGCCGCGGTCGATCTGCATCTCGTCTTGCACAGCCTCCTGCAAGTCTGGAATCACACAGTGGAGCGGGCACCTCGAGCCTGCACGTGTATTGGTGCTCTCTGTTCACCGGCGAATGCCAGCATCATCGAACCAGTGACGGCACGCCGACTGAATGAGCAATGCCTTGTCCATCACATCCTGGCATATTAGGCATATGGGCAGTTCTACCTGCTCCGCTGCGATCTCCTCGCCATTGTCCTCTCTCCATCTGCAGCCGGCACGGCTCTGATGCTCTTATATGCGCAACCCCAGATCCTAACAGCCACAGCTCGATGCTTCGCAGTCGGGGCTGGGCACTCGGCGAGAAGCTTTGGGTTTATGGGGGCTTCGGGTTTAGGCTTTCTGAGGCCGGCCAAGCCTATGATGAGAACTTGTTCATTCGATGTTCCGCACATTTGAATTTGTTGTTCTAAACCGCAAACCCAAAAAGCCTAAACCCTAAATCTCCTGCCGTTCCGTAGTCCGATGCTTGGTCACGGAAGAAACTCCGGCCAAGGCTGCTAGCAGCTGCCGGAGGGCTATATCCTATAATTAGGGGGTCATAAGCACTGGTTATAGAAGGAGGACGTGGTATTTTCAAAGAGGCTGTGCGAGATTTCTGCAGGATCTGCTGCGGTGAGCTGAAACCCTAATCCCTAAACCCTAAGCCCTAAACCCTAAAGCCTAAGGCCCTAAAACCTAAACATAAGCTCTAAACCCTAAACCAAGACTACGAAGCTCCTGGACTCTTCGCTGATTTAAGCACCGGTATGAATATACTGACCATGTCTAGCTTGGCCCTTTACTTAGTTGCTGAGTTCATAAGCCCCAAAAAGTGTACACTTTTAGCTCCATAGTGGGTAATATTATCCCAAAAAATGTAAAGTATATCCATTCAGCTACTAAGTTTAAAGTCTTTCTTTAATGTCGCAAATAACATCCTCAAATGCCCATTGAGTCATTAAGGGAGATTCCAAAAAGTCCCGAAGGCCTATCCAGATATAATTTCCCTAAACCCTAAACCCGAGACCCTAAACCCAAAACACTAAACACTAGCAGTCCTCAGGATCCAGAGCAATCGCGCGGCAACCACAATATCAAAGTTGAGTTCCATCCTAGACGAGACCTTGGGTACTGCCGCCCCCCCCCCCCATACAGTAACAGTCTATAATAAGGGTACTGTTGAGGGCTTCATATACTTGAGTTACACACAGTTGTCTAACATCATGAAACTGTGGGGTGTGGGCAGCATCCAAACTGGACCTTCAACCGAAATTCAAATCCGTATCAAGTCTGTCTAAGGTCGGTGGCCCAGCGATCGTCTCGATGCACCTTCACACCGAACTCAAAGGCATGCACAGCTTGTGGGGAGAAAGTTGAAAGGTTCGGGTTTTCCTAAACCCCCAAAACCCTAAAACCTAAACCCTGAACCCCAAAAACCCTAAACCCCCAAAACCCTAAACCCTGTTTAAATATGTCTAAAACCATAGGGTTTCGGGATTGTAATGGCAGGACTTACATGTCGGTGCCTCCCAGAATCCCTATGAAAATCCTTTTTACGGGAGACTGCGGGGGTAGGCCTTTTGTGTTTAGGGCCTAGCTGTTTAGCTAGGTTCCTGAGTAGTCCCATTACAATAAGGGTACCCTTTTTCTTACTATTGGGATTTTTAATAAGGGGACCCTAATTTAAAAATAAAAAGGGCAAAAGGGTACCACTCAGGAACCTAGTTAGAGTGTAGGGGTGTAATATCAACATCGGAACAATTAGTAATAGTATGCCCGCCCCCAAAATCATGTTGTTATATGCCCCGAAACCCTATTTGAATGGTTCAGTAAACCCTAAACCCTAAACCCTATTTGAATGGTTCAGGTCCCTGTATAATAAGGGCTTCGGGCTTGCTTGGAGCTTAAGGTCACTCTTGGGCCGGTACAGATGATCATGTTGACAAGCCCCCCTAAACCCTTAACCCTATATAACCCCCAAAACAGAGGGTTCCTTTTAAAGGGTTCCTTAAAGGGGTCTATAAGGGATCTATAGTAGGGTACTATAGTATGGGGGCCTTAATGATTAGAATCGGGTTCGGGGGCCCATTACACTAGAATTATCATAAGGAAGCCACCAAAATATTATAGGTAATCATTTAGGCCCCTATATTAAACGCTAAACACGATTCGAGGGGCCTTGATAATTCGAGCGAGTGTTGGGGGAACACCAGCGGGACCAAAATGACTAAAGGGGATGGTGCTGCTAGTTATTTAGGCTTCTGTACTAGAGTCTGGGCTGGAAAGTCTTGAGCATTTACGGCATTGAGGCTTTTGATGTATGGACTCCCAAACCTGTAACCCTGAAGCCTGTAGCCGCATGTAAAGTTCTAAAGTTCAAAAGCACGTCGCGAGGATATCCGAGAAGCCGAGAAACCACATTTCATCCTAAGACAATTCCAGTAAGCATATCAAGGAGAATCAAAATATAATTCCTAACGAGATCAGAGATCAATCAACTAATTCCTCAAGTGATTCCCGAACAAGCACTACAAAGAATCACACAACAAGGACAATCGTACCATCATACCTCCCAATTTCGAGGCCTGAATCATCAACATACGCTGTTTGAGATAGATACTTCAAATAAGCAGGAGCCCCAAGCAAAAACCCTAAACCCTAAATGCAATGATTGGTAATCTTCAGGCCCTAAAGAGCCCTCAAAGAAGCCCTGAAGGAATCCTAATTTAGTGATATGGATCATGGTCAGGGATAGAATGCCCGTAAAGTCGCTATATAAACTCAAAATACCCCAAAACCTTATTACAAACATGAAGGCCCCTTTCTCATAATTCCTGCCTACTCCGCCAAAGCTTTCCTGCTACTTTCTGATCATTCTCTGAGTGCAGAGCCTCCTCCCAAGCCTCGAAAGGGAACTGGGACTATCCTTGTTTAATGATAATGCAATATGATAATAAAGCTTTTGGCTTTAACTTTGTTGTGATATTGTAGGATTTCGGCTTAGGGCTTAACGGTTGGATTGTGATAGGGTAGGGGTTCGAGGAGGGCTTTACGTAAGTTCGTGTGTGTCTGTGAGGGCTGTTATACGAGTACTGGACGCTTTCGTGTTTCTACAGGCTTGGGGTCTTATCCAGAGAGGCTAAGCCCTTTAACTAAGGAAGAGAGACCATGTAATATGGGGCACCATAGCCCGAAAACCCGCACACCGGCCGTCGTCCGTCAGGGAAACCAGTCCGATGCATCTTTGAGGGCACTGCAGACCCACGTCCTAAACCGCCAAGAACCCTCAGACCGTCATCCCAAACCCCTCCGAAACACAAAACAAAAACACAACAGCATAAAATCCCAAACTCCTTGAAGCTAAATCTTCAAGATCCATGATTCCTTAAGGAATCCTGGCAGAGCCATCAAAAGAATCTGTAGAGAAACCCAAACCCTTTGGCTTTTAGGGTTGAGGGCAAAGGAGCCCTAACCACAGCAACTCCGAACCCTCTTACTTGGAGGTTCATGGGTAGTTATAAATGGAGTTCTAAGCCCCCTAATGCCTAGTTACCCTACTTAAAACCCCACTTATAACTCCCCATGAACCTCCAAGTAACAGCCCTCCAAGCCTGCTGAAAGGCAGCCAACACTTCGACTGCAGCACAGAGCAGAGGAATTCCACCACCATCCTCCCAGAGAGCCCAGAGAGCCCAATACCCCTTAACTAAGGAATATGCCTTAAATTAAAACGGGATTCGTACTACAATTTATACTATAGTCTGGGAATATTGGGCACTGGGCTCTCTGAGTCTAGCTCTTTCTATGTTACCTATAGTCTCCATTGTACCTGCTTTTTTGGATACTTTTGTGGGATTCTAAATCTAAAGACGGTTCAAGGATCTACATTACAGACTACTATAGATATGATAAGTCTTATGGGCTTATCGGTGTCTCATGAGAAATTTGGGGTTTAGGGTTTGGGGCAAGGCAGTCGGGGCTGAGGGAGCAGGGCGAATAATACCCTGGCCGGCAGTATGCCCTGGCAGGGCTGCTCATAAGGACCCTTAGGGGTTAGGGGGGGGAGGGGGGGCCTTAATACCTATAACGAGGACTTAATAAGGCCTATTTAAGGAAGTATAGTCCCCTACCCCCCTAAGGGTCCCGGTGAGCTAAGGTCACAGCTTCATCTCGAGTAACTTAACGAAGTCCGTTGTCTTTGAGACCTATGCCAACCTCTAAACCCTATAACCCTAAACCCTTACACCCTAAACCCCTAAACCCTTACACCCTAAACCCCTAAACACTAAACCACCCTGAAACCCTAAACCCTTACACCCTAAACCATCCTGAACACCTGAAGCCTCTGATATCGAAGCCCATATACACACGTATGTACCCTGAGGCCCGAAATATTAGAGTTAGGTTTGGAGCCCCTTATTTTCATATAGTTATAATAAGGAACCCTAAGGAATAACATGGGTAATTATTTAGTCTTCTACAGTAACCTGAGGACCGAAATTCTAGAATAGGGTTTCGGGTTTTCGGGATGATACAGTATAGCTGTAAAAGGGAACCCTGATCATACTACATGCAGTAACTACGACACCTAAATAGTTCAATGCTAGACATTATCGTCAGTAGGTCTTAATCGACATAAACAGTACCATAACTTAAGATACACGGATAATTAGCAAGGAAAGGCATGCATAAGCAGTTCGATTGATGAATATGAACCTACATGCGAAGGTACATACACAAAACCAGTATAGAAGAGTCGCGGACGCACTAGGGCTTAGGGTCTAGGGTTTAGCGTTGCTGAAAGCAAGATCTCTGTCTCGGGACTTTCGCGCCTGCAACGATTTGCATGCAGCGTCAGGTGAAACAAACGAGTCTGACAGCTTGTGCCTACAGCTTGCGACTGGGGCTTCTAGCTAAGGTGGTTTTCTGTTTATGGATACTTGTACGTAACACATCATGGGACTTGGTAAGCATGTTACAACTTACAGTAAGTCATGTTGTACGCAGGATAGCAGCCCTAACCTAACGAGGGTGTTTGCTACTCCGACCATTGTCTACTTTCTGAGTCCCTCCAAACTCCGACTATGGGGCGGTATGGGGCCTTACACTCTGCATCTCAACTCGATACATCTACATATCACATACACACGCGTGTGCATGTATGTGTGTGTATATACATATATACAGGTAAACACGAACACACATACGTACACATACATACATAAATACATACATACATACATACATACATACATACAGACCTACATACATGTGTCTGAATATATAGAGGTATATACGTACATACAATTTGCAGCATACATGCCCCAAAGCGTATTAACGAATTAACGCTGAACCCCTGGGCTGCTAAAGTTCGCAAGCCTAACCCTAAGGGTCCAAAGGACCTAATAATTAGGTACTTGGGTTACGGATAGTAGTTTTGTAGGTTACTATTCGGGAGAGTATATGATTATGAGGTACTTGGACCCCTAGGGTAACACATGAACCCGTTCAATACCAGCTACAAACCGTACAACGCTGTTCGATAAGCTTTATCAGTGAATCAGGCACGTTCGCAGACCCGTACAACCTTATCCATAAGACAATATGAAATGAGTAGTACAGGCGCCTTCATAATTAGATCAGACTTTTGCGGTACAGTACACTATAATAGTATACCAGGGACTGTAAGGGAAGATTAGGACAACTACAACATAGTACTTCCGACCCTTGGGGCCCATAGTATAGGTAATTATTTAGGTCCCTATAGTAGCATTCAGCACGGGCCCGGGGCTCAGAGCTGTTTCTTGCAGGAGGCCGGGAGAACAGCAACGGGAACCAGGCGGCCATCGAGGTATGCGGCCTTCTTTAGGGTTCAGGGTTTCGGGTTCGGCATTTAGGGTTTAGGATCATCGAGGGATGCGGCCTTCTTTCGGTGATGAAGAGTTTGGGGTTTCGGTTTAGGGGCTTGCAAAGTTTTGGGGATCAAGGTTTAGGGTCTTCAGGGGTTAAGGAGCAGGGTTTGGGGTTTTCGAGTTAAGGGAAACGGTACCTTAATACAGCTGTCTGCCTTTTTTGAAGATACATGCACGCAGGATAAACCTGACTTCTATCGCTTTATAGTATTATCTGGGTAGCCTTGTTTGGAGTTTCACGGCTTACAGCTTTCTTTTTGGGAGTTTAGGGTCTTGCCCGTGGTCTACTGTATGTCTTGCTGGCTTCTCCTTAGAACCCGCAACTACCCTAGAAATATACCCTAAGTACCCACTATTAGGGGCCATAAGGGCTCTATTGAAGGGCCTTTGGGGTGGGGGGGGTTTAGGGTTTAGGTTTTAGGGTTTTTTTTTGTTTAAGGGTTTAGGGTTTAGGGGTCCATCTCTGTACTCTGCATGGCTTCGGAGAGTTCGGGCTTTGAGCGGTCCGGGCCTTGCTTCTGGGGCATGTGGGGGCCTTCATAATTAGGCTAGGGCTCCTTTAAGGGGTTCTTTAAAGGGGATACTATAATAAGGGTACTATAAAACTTTGGGGATGTAGGAGCCTTCATAATTAGAATAGGGTTTTGGGGGTTGCTTAATGTCATGATAGTATAGCGTACCCCTAAACGCTATTCTAATTATTAAAGCCCCTATATTAGTGAATGCCCTGCTTTGTTTCCAGTAGTGGAAGTAGCAGTAGCAGGTAGCAGAAGCAGCAGCAGCAGCAATAAGAAGAACGGTTTGGAGCCCAGAGTGGACTAGCCAGTGGGACTCCTTCATTCAATGCTCGGATCGTTTGGGCAAGTCGGCAGTGCTTAAACACACCTAGTCCACCAACCTTTGCATCACATCTTCAACCGTCCAAGACGCCCTGAACCCCAAACACACCAAAATTGTGCATCACATCTCCAGCGCATAGGGACACCCCAACCCCTACAAACCTTAATTTTTACATTGTGGACGATCTGAGGACGTAAACGGGGGGTAGAGTTCAGGTTTAGGGTTCGAAGCTTAGTGTGTCCGGAGCCTTCAAGAGCATGCCCAAAGCCAACAGGTTCGCCATCGCAGAAGCAATCTCAGCGACGGAAACCACGAATTTCAGGTGATCAGGCTTCATAGCTTTGCATAGGAAGTTTTGCAATTGATGTTTGCAGATAACGGGTTTCTAGAAGGCTTTATACGGGTTATCTAGAACATCAAAAAGAGGCCTCTACAAGAATTCCAGAAAGGCTCTATAAACGACAAGGGCTTGCCGCGGTGTCTTCCGATTCTTTTTGATGTCAGACTGAGGACCGGCTACTGAAGCTGCTCCGAACTCTATGCCGAAACATAGCATGCCTGCCGCCCCGTGCCTTGAATCAGCAACCGAAAGATCTGAAGGTACGAAAGAATAAGCTGTCTGTATGCACACATGGACTGGCAAATAGAACCAAGAACGTAGCGAGATACACACGAAACAGTATTTACTTGTCCGCATGTATGTGTTTATGTATATGGGAGTTTCCGAGAATAGGGGACCCTAATCTAGCACCCTAAATAGTAGGATCCTTATTATAAGGATCCCAAAAGAAGCGACCCCTAATTTTCGGAAACCCACATTCATACCTATATGCACTTTTACAATTTTTTAGTCTGTACTGTTCCAGGCAGTTTCCAGACGTGGTTCAATGATTCGGTAAATGCAAGACTCGGAACCCGGACCCTCAATCTCCAAGCACGCAGCATACCCTTCACTACCCACATGAGGCCACGACCCCAACTGCCTGGTAGGTTCCGGAACTGTACATAGCCCTCCTGGGAAACTTGTTTGAGTTTGGCAGCATTGTCGGAAAGTTGCCCTTGAGGTTGCAGGGGTTGAGGGTGCTGAAGGGTATGGGTTTGAGATTCGGGGTTGAAGGTTGTCCACGAGATTGGAGACAGCAGGTTGACCATGGTCGAGTCTTTAGGTGCTAAGACACAGGCACGGGCAACACATAACGCTCCACGGGATCACCTAATGTCTAGGGCCGAAGAATTTCTGCTGAACTTTGGACGCGAAAGTTCCTGGGAAAGTCGTGCACAGGCGCCGAAAAAGCTCCGGATACATGTATGGCCCTCCCGAAGCCCAGCTCCTACCGGCGTCTTATGCACTCTGAACCTGCTAGCTGGGCCCTGATGCCTTTTCCTCCCGATCTATACATATTGTACATGAGCAATAAGTCTGCATTCGGCAATAAACTCCGACCCCTATGCCTGGGCGCTTCTCCCTCGTCCCGAACCCTTCACCCTGAACCCGCAACTCTCTCCCCCTAAAACCCTGTATGGGAGTTTCCGAAAATTAGGGGTACCTTATTTTGGGGTCCTTATACTAAAGATCCTACTATTTAGTGTACAATATTAGGATCCCCTGTTTTCGGACACTCCCGTATCCGTCTCAAACCCGACGTAAGCCCTGAAACCCTGAGCCCTAAACCCTATAAACCCTAAACCCTCATAAGCTCCGAAACCCCGACCGAGCCCTTCACAAGGAAGCAAGGCGTCCTCAGGGTGTGGGCAGGGCAGTTTGCCGTCAGCGTGACGCTGGTGATCTGGAGGACTCCACAGTCCATGCCAAGAACATAGCAGGGCACCTTGGGGTTCTCCGGTTTTAGGGTTTACCGTTTAGGGGTTTAGGGGTTTGGGGGTTTAGGGTTCGGGGTTTTGGGGTTTAGAGGTTTGGGGTTCAGGGTTCGGGGTTTTGGGGTTTGGGGTTTAGGGTTTGGGGTTTAGGGCTTGGGGTTTAGGGTTTAGGGTGAAGGGCTTGTTCGGAGGTTTAACACGCTCCAAGCAGATGGTTCCGGTTCCAGCTGGGTGGCCCATTACGAGAGTTTGAAGACACGTTTCCTAAACCCTAAACTAAGCCTTGAGGGTCCATGTGCCCACGTAGTATATACTTTCCCTAAGGGTCCAAGTACCTAATTATCATATACCAAAATAGTAACCTACATAGCTACTATCCTCAACCCGAATACCTAATTATTGGGTCCTTTGGGCCCTTAGGGTTTGGGGCCAATGTACCTTTATAGGGAGTACTTTCAGGTTAAAGTATATACCATTTGGGTACATGTTACCGCAGGGAAGTACCAGGAACCTGGGCTCCTCGTTGTGTTCTGCCAGGCGGCTTGACATTTCGGGGCGTCGGTCTCTAAAGCGCGGCCCGTGAATAGAACTATTTGTTGGGCTGGTGGTGTCAGTTCGAGGGTCTAGGATTTTGAGGGCTCAGATTTCTTGGCCACAAGGTGTCTGTTTAAAAAACTAGTGTTGGGAAGGTTTTGATGTTGATATGCTTGTGCAAAAACCTTTGATGCTGTCGGGGCTCCAAAGAGGCCTCGTACGGACCATCCCGGTCTGGGTCCTAAGATCAGATCCTGCCAAAAGGGGCTTAGATACTCAATAGTTTGAGAAGGGTCTTAGGATCGAGCAGGCTATACCTGAAGCTGGAAGAACCTACCTTTTTCCGCTTGCTTATCTGTTTCGCATCCGGTTACTTCTACTAAACTACGGAGGTCCCAGATTTCAAAACCCTAAATCCTTAGCCCCTACACCCTAAAATGTCTGAGGCTCTAGTACTTTAAGTTCCCAGCTATAGTCTCCATTGTAATTCCGTTTTGGGGTTACCTTGTAGGGGCCTAAATGTAAAACTTGTTAAACCAAAGAGGAACGATGGAGACTATCAGGTAAACCCTAAATCGTAGGCGCCAGGCGCTAAACCCTACTACTGAGGTCTAGGTCCTTCGAGTTCTTGAGTACAGACAGCAGCCCATGCTCTTCACCAGATTTCTGCTACCCCAAACCCTACAAGTTGATCAAGGTTTAGGTTATTATCCCAGAACTGTGGGAGTCAGTGCTCAGGGTGAGAAGTTTGGGGCGGGCGAAAGTAATTGCTTCAAGGATCAGGCGACTTAGCAGGTTGGTGGCTATGAGTAGAGTTTAGGGTATGGGTTCAGGGTTTAGGATTCCTTACCTATACCCCTACTTAAGGCCAAGGTATTTCCTGAGTAACGATAGGTTATTGGATCCACAAGGCTATGGGAACTCGGTATGCAGAGGGGCAATATAAATATATGCCTGTTGCGACAGTAGCACCGGTTAAATCCGTGAGCCAAGGAAACATCAACATAAGACTCAACAAATCCGGGGACCTAGCAAGTAGGCTGTAGGCAGGGCTATAAGTAGGATGACCTGACAAACCCATTCAGGACATCGCTTGTAGCTTATTTACCAAGTCCTTGTTCCAGTACGTATATTGCGGAGGTAAAAGTCAATAACCGAGCAAACACAATGATACACACGTAGATCAACCTTATACTCGCTTGCAGATTCCACTGAGGTTCGCTCCAGCAGCAGATTCGTCCCCAATATGATCCTCACCATTGTTGATGTTTGCAGAATCACGTAACTTAGAAAGTACCTCATGGGTAAAAATGGCAGGAAACCCCAAAAAGGTGAAGCTTACAATCGCAGCTTCTACCTTTTATCTGCACAGGTACCCCCCCGTCAGCTTCTAAGGTAGACCCCAACACCGGAACCCTCGCCTGTGTTTAAGTGATCGGGGGAGGGGGGGGGGGGNTCGCCCCGCGTGCCCCCCCCCCTCGCTTGAGGCAGGGACCCCAGTCCTGGTGCTCCTGGGTGTTGGTTTGGGCTGGGGGGGGGGGGGGGGGGGTAGCGGCGGGATTCTTGACATTAGAGTCCTTGGAAGAAAGGTCCGGATGGTGAGCTCTTTTGGGCTGACACCGGGGTTCCTCTTCGCAGAAACCTCCCCCGAGTAAGCTCCATGTCTACACATCTTGAAACATGTTTATCATAGCTGGCAGTCTTCCAATCTTCCAAGCAGTCAGTCTCTCCTAAGCCCTATTATAAGCCCTTCAAGTCAATCCTTGTAGCTTCAAGGGCAATTTGGTAGGGTCATTCGTAAGTACAGTGGTTGTATAATGTGGGTGTTGAGAAAACTTAATCCAAAGAGCTTGAAGCCACGATCCGGAACAGAAAAACACAGCTCAAAACCTTGTTGTTCAGGTTTCGTCCTCAACTCTCAATCCCAAAACCTGCACCGTTGCCAATGCACCTGGCGGTTGGTGTCCCGGGTACTCAGCCATTGGGGATTTGGAAGCGCTGGGTTTTGCTCTAGCTCCCCCAAAAGCATCTGGATCAGTGTTGCCGAGTGCTTAGTGATTAGAGTATGTTTTACTTTCAATCTGTAAACAGGCTCCCTCAACCCTAAACCCCAAACCCTAAAACCTACCCCAAGAAGTTTGAAGATTAGCAGCGCAGCTTTGAAGGCGCTATAAGATGTCCGAAGGAGTCATCCCAGGAGTTCATCTTATATGCGCCCTAGACCAAAACCTAGTTGATTAAGGGTTCGCCAAGGAGGCTTCGGGATTGGGGGTTTAGGACCTGAGGAAACGGCATTACAACTCCCTTACTTAAGCCCTCGGCTCCTTAAATCCAAACCCATGCACCACCCAAGGCCTCGAAACCTCATAGCCAACCAAACCCAAACCCCAAACCCCCCCAAAACCCGATATTACCGTAGCACATCAAATTCCAAGGCCCCCCCAAACCCTAAACCCTAAACCCTGAACCCCAAACCGCCAAACTTCTCAAAGCAGACCGCCGTCCTGCAGAGATGGTCGCAGCTGAAGTAGCCAGAAAGAGCCTCTTGTCGGGTTTCTAGGTGGGGCTTTTGAAGCTTTTGAAAAATACTAGTAAATAAGATCCTCTTAAGCCCAGTAAGGGACTTAGTTGCTGAGTTCATAAGCCCCCAAAAAGTGTATACTTCTAGCTTCATCGTGGGTAATATTATCCCCCAAAAGTGTAAAGTGTATCCACTCAGCTACTAAGATACGGTTGATGGACAAAATCCTGCATTACCCATTATAAGGAATATACCATAATTCCCATAGTTTAGGGTCCTTAAGGTCATGCAGGATTTCGTCCATCAACAGTAGTATCCCCCCAAAAGTGTAAAGTGTATCCACTCAGCTACTAAGATACCATAACCAGGGAGCTCCTTCAAGGGCTTAAGTTGTTTTTTTGTCTGAGCTCCTTTTCACCGTCTTCCAGAGGTTTAGAGCTCAGGCTTTAGGGTTTAAAATTTAGGGTCTATAAGGCCATAAGGGTTCCGTTAAGGGTTCTATCATAAGTGTACCTCTAGGTTCCTGAGTAGCCCCATTACAGTAAGGGTACCCTTTTTCTTACTATTAGGTTTGAATCAGGGGACGCTAAAATAAAAAAGGGCAAAAGGGTACCACTCAGGAACCTAGACCTTGAACAAATGATATTCCCCTGTGCTTTGAGGTACGGGGTGGCTACGAGGATACATAAGTAAGGCCTTCACAGAGTAGACACAGCAAGGAAAACTCCTAAAGAACCATACTTTGTCCGTCGCACATAAGCCAGCGACCCAACCCTCAAACTCGAAACCTTAAGCACCAAGCCTTACATCCCTGGAGGCCTGAAAAGGTGGGATGAACGTAGGTAGGATGAAGGATCCTTTATATACGGACTCTCATTTGGAGATTACCCCACCTAATATTAATATAGGGGCATGAATCATTCGAATAGGGGTTTGGGGCACATGAAACTATCATTATAATCAGGAACCCCAAAATAGTATAGGTAATTGTTAAAGCCCCTATATTACCCATGGAGCCCTTGGACATCCCAGACTCCAACCCCAAACCCCCGAGCCGCATATCCGAACAACGTCATCCGCTATCAGACCCTAAACCCTGAACCCTGAACCCTAAACCCGAAACCCGAACCCCACAGGGTGCGCACCAACAGCCCTGACAGGCGGAAGTTGCAGGGCAGCGTCATCGTCTCAGGTGCAGGGTTTAGGGGTTTAGGATTTAGGATTTAGGGGTCTAGGGTGTAGGGATTTAGGGGTTTAAGGTTTAGAGGTTTCGGGTTTAGGGTTATAAGAGCCGAAGGGTAAAAAACAGACCATGGCGAGTTCGAACAGGAATTAGAAGGGGAAACTAAGTATTGCAATTCAGTTGTTGTTGTTGTTGTTCTTGTTGTTGAATTCCTGTGGCTTGACTCTACAGGGAATTCAAAGCTCCATGCCATGGTACAGACGCCAATACATTGAGAGGCCCTTCATGGTGTTTTCAAAAAGGCTTCAGGCCGAAAACCCAACCGCCGAGGTGCGAGTGAAGACCTTCATTGGTCAATTGAGGGTTTAGGGTTTAGGGGTTGGTTATTCAATGTGTAGAGATCTTGTGGGATGCTTCCGAATCTAAGATGGGTGCTGGAGGCAGCCTGCGCATGAGCATGTCCAAACACAGTGTGCCAGAAACTCAGGAATCACGCCATCACCGAAACAACAACGAAAACCGATAACACCAAATATGATGTGTACTGTAAACCTCACACAATGCCATCTGCAACCGTGGAAAACAACGCCGTTAACAATCTGACACAACAAGTATATTTATGCAGCAGCAGCACAGACCCTGAACCCGAAAGACAAGTACTAAGCCAGCCAACCCTACCCATAGGCTCCATAGTAGTTCCTTTTGGGATTACCTTATAAAGGATTCTAAATATGAACCCCAAAAAGGAACTACTATGGAGCATATGGGTAAGTATTAAACACTAAGCTCGAAACCGCCGTCCTACGCTACTCCATAAGTCCCAAAGACCTTATCCGCACACTCGAAACCACATTCCCAACTCAAAACCTAAGCCCATGTAAACCCTGCACACCTACCTTGCTGAAAAAACGGAAACTATAAAAGCCGGATTACTGAGTGAAATCGTGCCTTCTGTTCCCTTATCATTCCTTCTAATAAAAGTACGATCACATACCCCCCCCCAAAAAAAAACTCGTATATGAAACCCTTATAATATCAGCCGCCTATAGTGACCCTTATTGTAAAGAGCCCTTAGAGGAACCCCTTCCTGACGATGAAGAATGCTATGTTATCCACCCTAAACTCTAAACCCTGAACCCTCAACCCTAAACCCCTGAACCCTAAACCCGAACCCCTGAACCCTAAACCCTGAACCCCTAAACCCCTGAACCCTAAACCCTAAACCCTGAACCCTAAACCCTGAACCAATCTTCTCAGGGCAGCGCCGCCCAAATGAGCAGCTGCTCGTGGATATCGCTCCAGAGCACCGGCCTGCCAACTTTAGGGTTTAGGATTTACCTGGCCCCGAAAGAAACCCACCTTTTCAGGACCTAAATAAGGAAAACATAGCAAGGAGCGAACCTTATTTTAGAGTTCAGGTGAGGGTTAAGGGTTAGGGATGTAGAGCAGACGTGTAGGGTGTAGCAGTTTCGGTTGGGGCCCGGGTTTCAGGGTTTAGGGCATGCAGCTTAGCTGATTTTTTCTGGGGAGAGCGGAGAACTTACGCTATAGGTACCGGGGTTTAGGACTGCATTCGAAATAACGCTTTGGAGAGCATATGATTTGCTCGTTGCCTGCACGCTCCGGGTGGGGGCTAAGTTTTTCTGCCTTGTCGTGGGGCAGGGGGGAGGAATAACTTAGGGCTTAAGCCAGTGTGTAGTGGCAGCAGGGAGACCCCAACATAGAAAAGCCTGCTACCGGGAAACCTCGACAATACTATATGAGCTCTGCATACCCGTACTTACAAGATGTTTCGAAACGCAGACTCTCAAAACCCGACAAAGCTTGGAGCACTTTTTCCCAGTCTCGCCGATGGAACCGAGAGGAGATAAGATCATTGCTGGAGCTTCTGCGCAGGTCTTCACTGCTGTAGTTCTTTGAGGAGTAGCGATTTAAGATTTCCATTCCGAACCCTAAACCCTAAAGCCTAAACATATTTGGGTTGCCATGGAAAGTCTGGTGTGCGATGTGTTGCCATGTTGGAGTAGGGTCCCTACAGATTGTTGAAACGGTTTGTGGTACGTAAGGCCCTCCAAAAAGTAGGTTGACATCAAGAAACCCTCGACTCACTTCCAGCCACCCTTCCACGTCATGCTCCCGGCATCGTAGCCCGCGCCATTGATTCCAGCTTTACCCTTGCCTTGCTCAAGTCAGGGCAGTCCCAAACGAGGAATGTCTTTCATGTGGGTGGTTGTCAAAATTATGGTCCCTTTTTGGGTCCCTATTATAGTACGGCACCTTTTTATTTAGGGTACCCAAAAAGGGACCCTAATTTTGACAACCACCCATGTGCACATTCCAAACAAACCCAAAAAGCCCTGATCCGACAAGGGTATTTACAGGGTGTTGTGTTTCCATGGGAAATTACATTCACAGGCCCTAAACCCTACCCTGTGAATGAATCCATTAGCCCAGTGCAAACACTCCGAGCCCAGCGAACCCTAAGCCCTACGAGAAAAGACCCACCCCTAAACCTCTAAACCCTTCGACCCTGAGCCCTAAAGCCCCCACACCCTTGAACCCTAAACCCTAAAACCCCCACACCCTTAACACCAAACCCTGAACCCTAAACCCTTATCCCTAAACCCCAAAAACCCCCCACACCCTTAACCCCAAACCCTGAACCTTTTACTACCCTGAACCCCTGAACCCCTAAACCCTTTCCCTCAGTTGAGGCCCAGCCGCCACCTTTCGCATAGTCCCCCGAGCCGGCCTGACAAGGCAGCTTAGATTTGAAAGGCATCTAAGGGTTCTATAAGGGTTCTATAAAAGTTCAGTTCTGTAAGGGTTTAGCTTTTGAAGGCATCTAGGGTTTGTAGGGCTGAGGGTTTAGGGTTGAGGGTTATCTATAATATAAGGGTTCCTTCGCGGAGATCTGTAATGGTTCTATACAGGTTTAGGGTATGGGCTTTAGGGTGTGGGGCCAAGAACAACCCTAAACCCTATAAACCCAAGAATAACTCTAAAGCCTAAACTCAAGAATAACCCTAAACCCTAAGCCCAAGAATAACCCTAAACCCTAAGCCGCAGAATAACCCTAAAGCCTATAAGCCCAAGAATGATCCTAAAGCCTCAACCCAAGAGTAACCCTAAACCCTATAAGCCCGAGAAAAAGCCTGAAGCCTTCACCCCAAGAGCCCTGAACTGAAGATCTCCCCACTGCTTCCTTAGTTGCTGAGTTCATAAGCCCCAAAACATGTACACTTTTAGCTTTATCATGGGCAATATTATCCCCAAAAAGTGCAAAGTGTATCCACTCAGCTTCTAAGCTTCTGCCTCCCAAGAGCTGTAGGGTCCGGCATTGTACCTGGGCTTTTCAGTGTCTCTCAGCCTTGGGGCTGCTAGCAACGCTGTTCAAACTTTTTAAGGCATGTGAGAAGAGGTTTGGCGGGTTTCTTAAGGCTTTTATTCTGCTTGGCATGGATTTCTTATATTACATCAGGGCCTTTTCAATTATGTCTGTCCTAGTTGTTGTGTGTTTGGTTTGGGGATTTTCCGTGTGCCAATTGTGACGGCTTGGGGGCTTAGAGCTAATGGGTCTGGGGTTTAGGGTTTAGGGGTTTAGGGTTTAGGGTTGCAGGGTGGTAGGGTTTCTAGGTTCCTGAGTAGCCCCATTACAATAAGGGTACCCTTTTCCTTACTATTAGGTTTTAATACCGGGACGCTAAAATAAAAAGGGCAAAAGGGTACCACTCAGGAACCTAGGTTTAGCAGGGTCTACACCTACAGATTGTAATTCGATGCCGGGGGCAGGTTGGAGTCAGACTACTTAATCTGTCCCCTGAACATCACCTCGCACCAAGCCCTAATCCCTAAACTCCAGCACCCCCAAACCCTAAACCCTAAAACCAAAGCTTAGTCTGCCCGACTTCAGTTGCTGATGCCGGGGCACTTGGCCGGGATGGCTGCTTTGCCCCAGCCGCCCTTGTCTGCGCCCGTGTCCCAACCACCTCTGGTTAGGGGTTATGGGTTTAGGGTGGAAAAGTAAAGTTCTGGGTTCGATCTTCATGGATCCTTACTAGACCTAGGTTGGGTCTTTACAGGCTCTGAAAACTATTCGTACATGAGATGTCCAGGGTCGCCGAATAAAGCGGGCCTGAGCAACTAGAAATAGGGCTTTGGGGCATATCATCATGGTCTAACTATATAGGGACGACATGGGGACGTACTAGTATTAAGTTTTTCCTAAGCCCTAAGCCCTAAATCCTAAGCCGCACATCCCTGAACCCTGACTGCGGCCTAACCCCTAAACCCTAAGCTCTAAACTACGCACCTCTGTTGCTTGTTGGTGAAACTCCCACCTCCTCCATCCCAGCGAAAACCCCTAAACCTCCTTAACCCTGAAACCCAACACGCCCTAAACCCTGCTTCTTCTTGGGTTCATGTAGAAAAATGTAAAATGTTGCCCAACTATAACCTTACTTCCCCCAATAAGCCAGGGAAACGAAAGGTTAAACTCTCAGATTACTAACTACTAAATTATAAGAAGCCAAACAGCTTAAAGGTTGCTTCTTCTTGGGTTTAAATGCCTCCCCCCAACAATGTAAAATGTTGCCCAACCAAAACAAGGCTCCCTTATCCCAGCTGCTTCCCTTGCTCCAGCCGCCGCCCTTCTCGCTGCTCGGGCTCTGCCAACTGTCTCCTGTAGGGTTTAGGTGTTTTAGGGTTTTAGGGATTTTGGGTTTAGGGTGTAGGGTTTACGAGGTTTTAGGGTTTAGGGTTTAGGGCTTGGGGGTTTTAGGGGTTTTAGGGTTTAGAGTATAAGGGTTTAGGGCTTTCTAGGGGTTTTGGAGTTCAGCGTTTAGGGTTCTGTTTTAAGTGCACTGACCCTTTCTCCACCTGACAGCAGGTTCAGTGCAGGTTTAAGGTTTAGGATTTAAGAATTAGGGCTATAAGGTTGAGGGTGTTTAGGTCTTTGCCAACCGTCTCCTTTGCCGAAGCCCTTCTGAGGTCCGGCGCCCTTGTCCCAGCCGCCGCCCTTGCCCCAACCTGCGTCCCATCCGCCTTTGCCCCAACCCCCCATGTCCCAACCCCAGTCCCATCCTCCCTTGCCCCAGCTGCCCCCCCATCCCCCCATCATCTCCATCATGCCTTTGCCCTTGCCACCTTTTCCATTCCTTGGCTGTCAACTCACACGGGCTCTACTTGGAGGTTCATGGGGAGTTATAAGCGGGGTTGTAAGTAGGGTAACTATAGCCGTAACCCATCTTAAGGGGCTTATAACCCCACTTATAACTACCCATGAACCTCCAAGTAAGACTGCCAAACTCAAGAACTGAAACTCTGAGGCTTCAAGAGCAGACGCATGTCTTACACACCAACATCTGTACGTGTGTAGATATGTAAGTGCATGATACTATACTAGTATATAGCATATAGTCACAATATTATGGGTATATGCACATTATGGAAAATAATCTTTTTATGGCCCCATATTTCGAGTACACTGCAACATGGTTACATGCTCTGCCCTCAAAACGCCAGAGGCTCCACATTTGCTCTTTGGGCGTAGCAAAAACCACCGCCACTGGGCTCGCGAGGCCTTGCGGAATTTGGCCGTTGACGTTCTCCAAGACCCACCTGGGAATGCAAGGCTTCAGGGTTTGCAGGGTTCTTAGGGGCTTCGGGTTAAGGAAGTGGAGTATTTGCTATACCTCCCTTAGAGCCATAATAATTCTTAGGTTAAGTATTCTCATGGGCTTTATATGAACAAAAATCAAAAAAACGTCCTAAGGAGACGACAGTTCAGCTTTTAGGGTTAAGGGTATGGAGTTTTGGGCCTTAGGGCGAAGTGCTCTGAACGTTGGTTTATGTACCCGACACAAAAACAGTTTGATTCAGGAATCCAGGACGCCACCAGAAGAGCACTTTTCGAGTTTAACTTACCGAGACGAGTCGCGGTGTGCTCAAGCGAACAATTGCAGGAGCTGTTTGCTTGAAGGCCTTCAGTTTCAACGTCAGTACACTACAGTACAGCCCCTACTTGTAGCAAAAGCGGGAGCACAGAGTAGAAAGCTACCAGTGTGCTTTCGACCTACTAGCTTGGCTCTATTCCGAACGCCAAACAAACAATACCAGTTAGCAACACGGAAACAACAAAGCCCTGGACACTGAACCCACAAGCCTGCAGCTCCGATGCGAACACGAGCTACCCATAGGCCCCAAAGTAGTTCCTTTGGGGATCATATTTAGAATCCTATAAGGGAATCCCAACAAGGTTCGAACTACTATGGGGCCTATGGGTAGACCCTCAACCCGTGAACAAAAACTACCCAAAACAAGCCTTGAACCACCGGAGGTTTGGCACCGGAACGTGACGGAGCATTTTTTCCGCACGCACGCACTGCACGCTCTCCGGATAGTATTGTTGCGGTTGGGGGTTTGGGGGTTGACCATCACTACAATATTTCTGTGGCTGCGAACTTCCTCACAGTAACACACCGCACCGAAGGTTCCCCATGGACTGCAAGGTCCATGATCCACCGGGCTCCACGAGGGTCGAGGCTGTGTGGGGCTGAATAGGGTTTGGGGTCCATTCTGCTAGAAATAGAATAAAGGAACCCTCGAAATGTATAGTATAGGTAATCATTAAGACCGCTATATACGGCTTTAAGGGAGGGACCTGTGGAGTTAGCCGGTGGATGCGATCGTGCCGACCTCCCCTGCAGCAGACAAGACGAAGATGGATTGATCTGAGGCTGAGGTGGGACCGGTAGCGTGTCCCCACGGAAATACCAGAAACCTCTCTTTGGCAGTGTTGCTCTCGGTTTGGGGCAGATCAGCTTCCGTCTGCAGAACCTTGGGGCATCGCCCAACACCCAAGTGCAGGAAGCTGCCAGTCGCATCCACTGCAGACTCACGGTATGCCAGTATGGCTGCAACAGAGGACTCCCTTTGCAAGCGCGCAACTGCATGCCAGCATTCTTTCAGAACTGTACCAGCAGATCTCGGGAAGGCCGCCGTTAATGACCTGGGTTCTTGTTAAGGAACTTAGTTTACGTTACGATAGTAACCTACATATATATATATATAGATATAGATAGATAGATAGATAGATAGCAGGGGTCTACGGCAAACAATATGGATTCCTGATTGTAAGGAGATTTAAACTAAAGTCTTAACCCCTAAGCCCCAAACCCTAAATCATAAATCCTGAACCCACATTTGAGATCCCCAAGCAAGAATACCTAAACCCAAAACCCTAAGTCAGAACCCATCGAGCTCCCTAAGAAGAGCCCAGTGACTGCCAGGCAGACATGGAGTCGATCACCAGAAGTCCGGCAGTCGGATTCTCAGCAAAGATCCCACGAAGCTCCCTCCTGGGTTCCCCCAAAAAGTTGGAAACCCTATAGCCTCGATTCTTAAGAGTAATGTATAGGGAATCCCAGCACTATTTGGCCTTAATCCCGTTTCCAACTTTGTGGGGTTTACTGTACTCTTAGGCTTGAAGGATTCACAGCTGAAGGCCTCTGGGGCCAAAGACCATACTGTATAAGACGGTCCCCACCTGAAATCCCCATTCATAAATTACCCTTAGGCTTAAAGGACTCACATATTAAGGCGCGTGGGCCCAAAGACCGAACTATATGGGTTATTTCGAAGCTTACAAGGGTTAAAGGGTACTACTGCGGCACCTCGTGAAGGACATCCTGTTTTCGCTGCTGTTAAACCACACAACAGCTGGGGGCGCCAGAAACGCGAATTTCACGCCCAAACCTTGACCCTTTCTAGAAGCCTACTGACTGGAAGGATCCCTCAAATATCTCTTAAAGCATCCCCTCCATCTGAGGGATCATGCATAGAATCCTGCAACAAAACGGATCCCTTATAAGTTTATAGGTCCCCACCGAAACCCGAAACTTTGGCCCTAAACCCTTGCAGGATCTCTGATACGCTTTTACCAAGCCTCAGCTGGCTGAGGAGTTCGAGGGGCTCCCTCGGCCGGAAGATCAACACCTTTCTTCCCCAATACGCCAGGGGAACAAAAGGTAAAACTTTCATGTTACTACTAAATTATACTAGAATTTAGTAGGAATCTGAAAATCTAGGGTGCTGAGTGCCCTAGCCCAAAAAAGGTTAACACTGAGCACCTTAGGAGTTTAGGGTTTAGGGTTTTAGCCAAAAAAGGTTGACCTGTTGAGTTACAGTAGGATGATATAAACCCCAAAAGGTTAAAGGTTATCTACTCAGCTAGTGAGCTTTCTTCCCCAATACGCCAGGGAAACAAGAGGTTAAACTTTCAGATTACTACAAAATTAGAAGATAATTTAGTAGTAATCTGCAATTACTACTAAATTATAATATAATTTAGTAGTACGTAATCTGAAAGTCTGACTGTTGATTTCCGTCAGAACCCAAAAAAGTACAAGGTTGGGTACTGGAAAACTAAGAGACTCGGCTCAGGGACTCGCCGACGATTTCCGCGACCACCTCTAGGGCTTAGGATCGAGGTCTTCACGCTTCTAGGGCTTAGGGGGTTTCGGGTTTAGGGTTCAGGGTTTAGGATTTAGGGTTTAGGGTGGAATAGTGTTTCGGGGGTCTGGGCAGTTCAGGGTTGAGGGTGTGCTAAAGTCGTTAAAGTAGCCCGTTCTTGGATCCAGGCACCTCTTCTGCAGCGCCCGTCCGCTCGGCTTTGACTTTAAGTAGCCTTGCCAGCGAAGAGACATCGAAGGATTGATCGGCATCGATGAAAACGGCCGGAAGGCAATGACCACCGGCATCTGAGGGCAGAACATAGGAACCTGAGTTCAGGGTTTAGCAGTTCCGGGTTTAGGGTTGAAGGAGTTCTCAAACCGTCTTATCCCCGAACTAACGCCTCAAACCCGAAACTCTGAACTGAAGACTAAAACTCCGCTTCAGTGCCGCCTCCGGTTCCTCAGTAGCACCTTCTTTCGAACCTCGAAGGTATGCCTCCAACCCCGAACCCCAAACCTTCTGCCCCAGAAAAAAAACCAAAGGCTCATCCCACAAGGTACCCCTAAACCCTAGACCCTAAACCCTAAACCCTAGACCCTAAACCCTAAACCCTAGACCCTAAACCCTAAACCCTAGACCCTAGACCCTAGACCCTAAACCCTAAACCCTAGACCCTAAACCCTAGACCCCAAATCCTACATCCTAAACCCGAAGCCCATCCCACGAGGTACCTTAGCCACAAGCTTGCCGTGCTTCAGGGGAGTCGAGCCACAAGTCGGAATCCCAGGCTCAGGGTCTATCTTGGGTACTGCCCTATAATAGGGCTACTATTAAGGGCCTAATATATCTTTATTATGAATATTATCCAACTGCTACTGAGTGGGGGCAGTACCCAAGGTCTATCTATAGTGAACCCCAGAAAGTTGGAACATGTTAGTGCTGGGATCCCTTCTACTTTAGCTTAAGGGCATGAGGATACTCATGTTCCAACTTTCTGGCTTCTACTTTATAGTCTCCATCGCAGTTCCTTGTTTTGGTAAAACCAATATGTATTTAGGATCCTTTAAGCCAGCCCAAGAAAAGAACTGCAATGGAGACTCTTGCAACCCTAAGCCCTAAACCCTGAATCCTAAACCGTAAATCCTGAACCCTAGACCTTATGCCTTGAACCCTGCAGGCGTTCATAACCGAAGCTTGCAGCTCAGCAAAGTAAACCCCCAAACTCGGGAAACTCAATAACGGGTTACGGTTTAGGGCCTAGGTTTAGGATTTAGGGTGTAGGGTTCAGGATTTAGGGTTCATGTTCTGAAACGATCCGAGGAGCAAAGGATGTTGCGCAGTAGCACCGTCTTTCCGGCACCGGGCTCACCGTGAAGAACTACAGTTTGGCTCGAGCTCAGG
Organism: Symbiodinium sp. clade A Y106; assembly: GCA_003297005.1. Lineage (NCBI taxonomy): Eukaryota > Dinophyceae > Suessiales > Symbiodiniaceae > Symbiodinium > Symbiodinium sp. clade A. The sequence goes on along the minus strand of BGNK01002148.1, from coordinate 68,841 downwards.
GCATTGGCCGGGAGGTGCTGATCAAAGCCTTTCCAAGAGGGGTCAAAGCGGGGGTTGAGGAAATAGCCCGAATAGAGGTTTAGGGTTTAGGCTTTATGTTTTAGAAAACCCCTACCTCTACTACCATGTATGCATGTTGGCCCCCAAAGACAATGCCTCTCATGTTTTTTGGGGCCGATTTCCAGAATTCACGTACACGGGTGGTGGTGGTGTCATACGTACATATGTATGTATATGCTGATATCTGGACCCTGTTGCTTTGCTTGTGCTTTGTTCGGACCGGATCTTGGGAGTTAGGGTTTCGGAATATGGCAATTACCAGTTCAGCTTTTTTGGATCAGGGCCGGTTTAGGGAGTGTTTTAGGATTGAGCCCTACAATCTAAACCCTAACCCTAAACCCTAAAGCCTACACTCTAAACCCTAATTCCTGTGTGGGTTAAAGTTCTCGGCAGGCCCGCTTCAGGGCTTCGGGGCATTGGAACCCAAGCCTTTAAACAAGAGGAGATCAGGCTGATAAACCAGTTTTCCTTCAGGCCTCACCATCAGGATCCCTACTTACATCATTGTTTGAGGCCCAGGACTATATCTATGTATGAACTGCATATTTACATAACAATAGCTATATATTTATACACATATGTGTTTGTAATACATATTCTAATATTAATATCTATATATATATATACAGATAGAGAGAGAGGAGTAGCTTGAAGAAGTGCATAGGCTTGCTACAGGGGATCTTGGGTTTAGGGGTTAGGGTTTAGGGTTTGGGGGTTTAGGGCTCGGGGTTGAAGCATTAGGTTATGCAAATTACTAGCCTAGAGGAATGGTGCCAGTAGTTCCTCATGCATCTATGTTTGCGCCTGGGCGCAGAGAAAGAGAGAGAGAGAGGGGGTTGAGTTCTTCCCTGTGTAAACCCTTGGTGTATATCTTGTAGAAACCTAATCACGCTCTTGTAAAGCTCCTACGCAAAAGCTTGAACTGCATATCCGAGGATCAGGGCAGCTGGGTACCTCGACTACTCTGCAACATCCGGTAGAGATCGAAGGCAGTCTCATCCACCTCCACCAAAGACCGGGCTCGTTTCGATCCCGAAGACGCCTCCAGGTCATCATCGGCAGCAAGGACCAGGGCCATTTTGCAACGGAAGGCTCGCGGCCCAAACCCTAAACCCCGAAACCTAAACCCTAAAATTCGTATGACACCCTAAACCCTAAGCCGTAAAACCTAAAACCTATAAGCACTAAACCCTATCCTCTGTTTCTAAGAGGCTCACGCAACCGCCCCCTCTGAGCCTCAATGGTTCAGAGTTTCTGGAAGATTACTTGGAGGCCCACGGGACTTAGTAAGTAGGTTATAAGTAGAGTTATAAGTACCCTAAATGGAGTTACCCCAATTATAACCCTACTTATAACCGACTTACTAAGTCCCCTGGGCATCTAAGTATGGGGGTTAGGTGTTTCGGGCTTAGGGTTTCAGCGTTTCTAAAGTCTACAGAGTTTAAGACTCAGGGTTTATCTAGAGCTTAGGGCCTGAGGATCGAGGAAATGGGGTTTTGTAGGGCTTAGAGCAGTCTAGGGTTTAAAATAGGGCTTTAGGGGTTTAGGGTTTAGGGATTACGAGATACCGAAACGGTTATATAACAAGGAACCTTCGGGAATAATGTTCCGCGTTTCGTGTCCAGCATGCTCAAACTGGCGCATGCTATGAATTCGTTTCAGGGTGAACATCAACGTTATCGAAAAGAGCAAACTAACTTCAACTTGTGCAGCCACCTCGAAGGGAACACCCCCAACCCCAAACCATGACTAAACCTAAGCCTAAATCTTGCAGTAAACCCTAGCACTGTGCAACGAATGCATCTCAAGAAGGCATCCATGTTTGAACCAGCGGGCCCCTGAACCCCGAAACCTATAACCTTAGAAGCTCTGAACCTCAAACCCTCGCACCATAAACCCTATGAGATTTAGAAACTCTGAATCCTAAACCCAAAAGCCCCTCAAAACCTAAGAGCTTTCAGTTTAGGGTTTAGGGTTTCCCAGCACCCCCCAACTACCTGTGCCAGAAATACCCACTATTAAGGACTATAAGGGCTCTACCAAAGGGTACTTGGGGGGTGGGGGTGCTGGTAAACCCTAAACCCTCTTAGAGCCCTTATGGATCCCTTTAAAGGAACCCCTTAAGGGAACCCTAAACCCTATCAACCCCCAACCCTTGAACACACACTTAATACCTAGGTTCATAAACGAGGTAACAGTAGATATATTTATTTCTAACTCCAATTAAGGTACTTTTAACCTTACTTACTAAGTCCCATGACCCTCCAAGCTAAACTAATCCTGCATTACCCATAATAAGGAGTATGCCACAATTCCCCAGTTTAGGGTCCCCCCCAAACCCCTAAATCCAACAAACTTAAAAAATCAATCTTCAGCCCAAAGGGCTTTGCATCTTCGAGACTGCCCATGACCACGAATGCCGGGGCGGCGGTTTTTCCCGCTGCTACAGGCAGGACATTCGCATCGGTGACGGTGCCATATTGGCTGAACACCTGCTTGCAGGTTTAGAGTAGGGCTTATAAGGCCTAAACCCTCAACCCTAAACCCTAAACCCTCAACCCTCCTAAACCCTAAACCCTCAACCCTCCTAAACTCTAAACCCTCAACCCTCCTAAACCCTAAACCCTCAACCCTCAACCCGAAACCCGAAATTTAGGGTTTAGGGCTTCGGGCTTCAAGTCTAGCGGGAAAACCTTGAGTCTTAATCTCGGTTGGCGGGGTTCCTTAAAGGGGATCTATAAGGGGATTAAGGAACATACCTTGGGGTCCCTTAAGGGGTTCCTTAAAGGGCTAGGCCCGAAGACGTAAACTGTAAAAACCCTGAACACAAAACCTCTGAAGCCCATAGTCGAACGGTCTTTTTGAGGGTTTAACTCTGACACCCTGAAACATCAACACCAAAACAACTTAAACTTATCGGGCTGGCTAATGGCGCTGGAGTGTAAGAACTGGGTTGCAAGCTGCAGCGGCCCTAAACCCTAAACCCTAAAACGCGCAAAACTGCACTTCTTTGGCTGCAGGCGAAGGCTCGGGTTATCTCAGCCCTACCTTAACCCGGAATAACCCCAAGGGTTCAAAGGACCCGATAATTAGGTACTCGGTTTTAGGATAGTAGTTATGTAGGTTAGGATTTTGGAGAGTATATGATTATTAGGTACTTGGACCCTTGGGAATAACCTACCTTTTTAAGGACTTACAGTAGAAGCTAGAAAGTTGGAACATCATTAGCCTCATGCCCTTAAAGTAAAGTAAAGGGAATCCCAGCATGAATCATCCTAAATCGATGTTCCAACTTTCTGGGGTTCACTATNTACAGTAGAAGCTAGAAAGTTGGAACATCATTAGCCTCATGCCCTTAAAGTAAAGTAAAGGGAATCCCAGCATGAATCATCCTAAATCGATGTTCCAACTTTCTGGGGTTCACTATATATATGGAAATCAGAATAAAGAACCCTAAAAAGGTAGGTTATTCAGGGTTAAGGTATACAAAACCAAAACCCCAAAAACTGAAAGTTTACAAAAAGGGAACACTTCTTCCCGCAGAAAGGGACTCACACTAGCTAGCTTCGTTCGGAACAGCAGTCTAACGAAACGTCGTGGATATCCCCGACCCTGCATCCTACACTCAGGACCCCGCAGATAGTTAACATTAAAGTAGTGATCTCGTCCTTTGGGGTTTTTGGGGTTTAGGCGTTGCTGGAGTTTAGGGTTAATCCTCGTTATAGCGGCCTAGAAATCTCCTCAAGTAGGACCTTATTGTTCATTTGGTCTTCGGGGGCCTTATATATCATAGCGACCCTTGGGGGGTAAGGAAGGGGAGGGGGGGTAGGGGACTATACTTCCTTGAATAGGCCTTATTAAATCCTTATTATGGGTATTAAGGCCCCCTATCCCCCTCCCTCCTAGCCGCCTAAGGGTCCCTATGATGATATGCACCTCCTTGCATTTGTCATTGGTGATGCCGATCGGCAGGCCTGTGATGAACCTGGGCAGATGGATGATGAACCCAGAGTCAACTTAGTCTACCTGGGGGTTCATGGAGAGTGAGTGATAAGTGGGGTTATAAGTCCGCTAATATGGGTTATAACTATAGTAACCTTACGCATAACCTCACTTATAACTACCCATGAACCTCCAAGTAGTCTAGCTGCAACCCGCGTGACAACTCCCATGATTCTGTAACGATTCGCCCCCAGCGGCCACTCCCCAGTCTTTCCGAGTGTAGGGTTTGGGATCAGGGTTTGGGATTGAGGTCTTTATTTAATTCTATCGGAGTGTGTGTGTGGGGGGGGGAGTTTGGGGTTGAGGGCATGGGATAGGGTTAGGTAGCTGCAAATACTGTCGCGGTGAAGCCCGGCTGCACCAATTAGGCTTTAAAAGAGGAAGGGATTTTGGGAAGAGCATCACACAAGGCTAGCCAAGATCGACCAGGAGGCAGCCTCTCGTTCGGTGGCCCGACCATTGCGCCAGAGATGGTGAAGCACAGCGTCGAGAATGACAGCTGTAATGAAACTATGAGGGCTGGGTTGTGCGCTCGAAGGTTCATGGGTAGCTGTTATTGACGGAATATAGTTCTTGTAGAAGAAACGTCGCTGACAATATTTATACTGCTCATGGTCAACTTGGTGCTGGAACTACCTGAGTTCTGTGTCAGGACTATTATGTGTTGTTCCTGCACGGGTTTTTGAATCTCGAGTTTTGTGGCTTAACATGACATGATAGCCCAGCAGCCAGCAGAGTTGTGCTTTCCTCCTTATTCTGCATGGTTGTGTTGTCATGACCAGCTGACTGTTGTGGATGGAGAGCTACCTATGGTTCCCAACCTGGTTGGCTTGGAGCCCAAACCAGAAAAGGGGACATGCACATCCCATGTCAAGCTCCACGGGTGGGCTTACGTTCTACATCCCAGTCCAAGCTCATGCCTTGCATGCTGCAGCACGCGTTAGAATGCAGCTACAACCTCACCTTTTGCCTCAATACCTCCGCACACCTGCAATTCCCACACCTAGCTTCCTGACTTTATGCCATGGTTTAGGAGTTTTGAACGACCCATCTTCGGGATTGGACAGAGATTACAGCATCCGGAGACGTCCAAGCCTATCTGCTGAGCACCTAAGAAGCCGTCGAAATCGATGAGCATGCCACAATTAAAGAAGGATTCTTCTGTTTTTGCTTTTAAGGGAGGCTCCGGAGGACTATTGGAAGCACCAGACCAAATACAAAATGGGAGTTTCCAAAAATTAGGGGTACCTTACTTGGGGGCCTCATAGTAAGGATCCTACTATTTAGGGTACTATATTAGGGTCCCCTATTTTCGGAAACTCCCAAATCAACTCTTAGCCTACAGCGGGACAGTGTTGCTGAGTCTTGAGGCAACTCTGTTCGGATTCAGAGGGCCTACAACTAAGGTGCCCAGTACCCCAGCCCAGAAAAGGTTAACCTTTTGAATTACAGTAGGATTAAATATAAATCCCAAAAGGTTAAAGGTTATCTACTCAGCTAGTGAGACAAGATACCGGATGTGTCTGTCAAGTGTTATAGGACTTGGTGGAAAATGTGCACAGGACCTTGTTTTGGATTTGTTCATCGGCTGTGATAAGGACCCCGGAAAATGCAAGAGCCAAAACTGTATCCTGACTATAACTCGGAAGCTCAGGGTACGTAGTAAGTAGATGCAAGTAGAGTCAGTGGAGTTCTAAAGCTATGCAATACCTGATCCTATCTCCCTAAAGCCTGAACCCCTACATCCCCTTCCAGAACTCGTTTAGAACCCTTAAATTAGCGGCACCTTATTCCCTAAACCCTATAAACCCTAAGCCCGAAGACAGGACCGACTACGGGACGCCAAGCCTCCACCCCGAGCTCAGCAAAAGAGACACCTCTGAGTTTAGGGTTTAGGGTTTTGTAGGTTTATAGAGGCTTATTATGGTAGGGGGGGGGGTCATAGGGGTGTAGGTTTAAGGCCTTGATTGAGGGTCTTTAAACTAGGGGGGTTAAGGTGTTCTAGGTTTACAGTTTCATCTGCTCTAAACTGACCCTAGTCTGGCTGATGTCCAAGGTTGAGGGCTTAGGAGTCAAGCGCTCAAAATTTGAGCTTTTGAAGTTGGTTTGAGGTTTAACGTTTAAGCCTGTAGGGCTTCAGGCGTACGGTCTAGTTTGGAGCTCATTTTCTGTTAAGTATGGCGGACTGGTTTAGAGTTTAAGGCTATAGAGCTTCAGGTCAAGCGTCTCAGGCTGTCGGGCTTTCGGTCGTTGCAAAGCTTGGGCTGCTTGGGCAAAAGGATACTACTGGGGAATGTGGAAGCACCCCGATACCAGAGCATCTATAGAGGCGTGAGGGCAAAACGACAGACTTACAAACAACACCGCTGCCTCAACAAACTCAGACTCAAGTGGGTTTCTACACCTTACACCCGAAGATTTATATGTATCGGAAAGCCAGAAAATCAGATCCAAGCCAGCCCTAAATCACAGAACACTCTCAACCTTAAATCCCCCAAGCCCTGCCATCATAGGGAGCCCTCAGGCCCCCTCCCCCCCTCCCCCCTACCCCCCTAAGGGTCCCTATGATGCCATGTACCCGGAATGGATGCCTTCATCAAGGCCAGCATCGCAAAAAGGATGATGGATCCCAAATCGATAAGCATGGCTGGTAATGCCTCCGGCCGAACTACCCATAGGCTCCATAGTAGCTCCTTTTTTGGGGATTGCCTCATAGGATTCTAAACATGAACCCCCAAACAGGAACTACTATGGAGCCTCTAGGTAGAGATGGCTTTGAGTTGAAAGTTTAGCCGGGGGGGGGGGGGGGGNCAGATCAATTTCACGCTTCCAGATTTGTTCTTGATGTTTCTTAATTCTCGGGTTGTTTAAAGGTGGTTGAGGTTCACAGTTTCAGATAGAAGGCTTCATTAACACATAATATACTATAGGGGCCTGAATAATTAGAATAAGGGTTCCTTTAAAGGGTTCCTTAAAGGGGTTTACAAGGGATCTATAAGGGTACTAGAATACAGGGGCCTTAATAATTAGAATCGGGTTTGGGGGCCCATTATACTCTACTTATAATAGGGAACCCCCCAAACAGTATAAGTAATTATAATAGCTAGAACAGGGTTTCGGGTATATGTTGGCAAAATTATAATAAAGAGCCCTATAAGGAATTCTGTTCGAAATCATTCAGGCTTCTATATTGCTTGGTAGCATGAAAGCATTTCGTGCTTGGACCTGCATCCGCGCTCGTGAAGAAGCTAAACAGCTAAACTTGTCAAAGCGAGAAGCCCTAAACCCTAAACCCTAAACCGTCAAAGCCCCCGAGACCCTCAAATGTAACGAGTCGTGCTGCCATCTGCTGCCAGATGCGGCAACAAGGCCGGAAAAACACCGGCGAACTTTAGGGTTTAGGGTTTAGGGGGGGCTTCACAGCTGAACCTTAGAGACACACCAAATCTAACAAGTCTAAGATCTAAACACCCAGACCAACAGAAAACACCAATGACATACTGCCGTAATGTATGCAATCGGGCCATGGGTTTATCAACCAAGAGGGTCCATATGCACGACGATTCTGGAATTAGGCCCCCCTTCCGAACCATAATAAGGATGGTCTTTTGGGACCTATGTCCATAATGGTAGTATATATGGAGCCTCTGGGCACATGTATCTACGACTGTAACCCGTCCTGCTGGTTGAGATCGCCCCAAGCTATCGAATTCTGGCCAGTTCAAACTCTGGAGGTGCGAGAACCTAGAAATGACAATGCTCTCCAAAGTACTGGCATGCTCGAGGCCACTGGGTCGCCACGGCTTGGATGCCCTGCGAGCCCATATCATCACAAAATGTAGGTTGACCAGGGATCGACTTCACAGAAACATGGCGTAAGGAGTGCACGACGTACGGCTCGCACGTGCCATTCGTGCCACTGTTCCATGCTGCGGACATGGGCCAGGTAGTCCACGCGCGGCCAGGTCTCGCATGCCCAGAGAGCAGATTGCCGGACGAGAGCAGTGTGGAAGTGGATGCGATTCTTGCTAGGGGCGTTCGCCATCAAGGATCCCCTGTGGTTGGCAAAGGCTCCTCCCTGGCCCTTTCCAGGGCCAGGGCCGCATCGCGTGCCGCTCGCTTGGCCCTATTCTTGGCGTCAATGGCGGCCTGAAGGAAAACTTTCTTTCTGCTCGCCCTGAGCATTTCCTGCAGCGCCTGCAGCGGCCATTCTAATAAGGGTACTGCTGGGGAACCTAGTAGACCCTAAACCCCTAAAGATCCCTTATAGAACCCATTAGAACCCTGTAAGAAACCCTTCAAAAAGGGTACTGCTTGCATCTCTCCTAAACCCTAAAACCCTAAAACCTAAACCCTAAACCCTAAATCCTAAACCCCTAAACCCTAAACCCTAAATCATAAACCCCTTAACCCGTAAATCCTAAAGTCAAAGGACTCCCCAGGGCTCGGATGATGTGCTCCACCCTACAGTACTACCAACCCAAGGACCCAATTTTTGAGGTCCACAGTTTAGGGTTTAGGGTTTTAGGGGTTTTAGGGTTTAGGGAGGTCCTTTGCACCCATGCAACCCATAATAACCGGTACTTTGGACCCTTAGGGAAACGGCAGGGCTTCCTTCCACGACCTGTTGCTGTGCACGGGACAATGTAGCGGCCTTGAGAATTAGGGTTTAGGGTCAGAGTTTGTTGAGAATTAGGATCATAAGGCTCGGGGTACAGCACAGCATTTCTATGATAAGGAAGCGTGACGGAATACTACTGCTAATCCGTGATATATTGCGGCGGGTATATTCTACCACCCCCGTATATACGGACGGCAACGGTACTAAGTATCCCCAACCTTTGTAAAGCCTACCAAAACACATATGAGCACACAGCTAGTAATTCTTCAAACCTCTTAAACAAAGTCGCTGCGCCGCGCACCATCGGCCAAATAAGGTAGACGGACAGCACATCCGGTAGAGGCATCAGGAGCACATTGGCAACCTTTGTGGCTCCTACTTTTCTTATTTGGGGCTTGAGCTCTTAAACAACTGGGTCTTGATCGGCAGTCTTTTGGGGTCTTTAGGGGTCGAAGGGGTCTGAGCTGAGGGAGTAGGATGCCACGCTTTTATTAAGGCTCACGGACTCAGGGAGGGACTTGAGGCTTAAGGTTTAAGGCTTGAGGGATCGCGGTCCGGTTTAGAAAGGGCAAAGGTTCATGGGTACTTATAAGCGGGGTTATAAGTAAGGTAACGATAGTTACAACCATGTTAGGGTACTTATAACCCCACTTATAACTAGTAACGTCCAAGCAGAAGATACGAGGACGACCACGACGACCACGACCAAAACGACCATGACCACCAGCAGGCCCCCGTCAAGTGCACCTCTGAAAACAGACCTCGCCCACCAACCTTACTTAGTTGCACTTGTGGGCCAACCGACGAGGGGCTGGCCTTGTTGTCAAATCTTGGGTTTTATGGAATAATGTTCAGGATTTTAGGGCTCAGGGTTCCGGGGTTTAAGGTCTTAGGCTTCAGGGTATTGGGGCTTAGGGCTTTAGGGTTCAGGGTTTTGGGCTGGTCAGGCGGCTATGCAGCTACTACGATTTTGGGCTCGTGCCGAACTTAAGTGGGCCACAGTGGCTTTATGCTTGTTTTTTCGTGACTCCAACATCCCTCAATTCAGCATCCTCTGTCCTCGAACACAGTTATCCGCACGTGGAGTGTTCGCTAACTACTCAAAAGCTCGGCTGCCGGCCAAGTAAAGCATGTTCGCGAATGCCATGCCTTGCAAGCTTCGGGTTCGCCATGCGGTCAACGCAGGCTCTGCAGCTTCAGCACTAGAGTAAGCATTAAACGAGTGTCTGTCCCAACACTACACCCACCAGCACAAACACACAAACAAAAACAGCAAAGCTCAACATTCAGGGCTGTAACTAGGACCCCTCAGAGCCTAAAGCAATCCTAAACCTAAGCACCACTACGCCTGGAGAACTTTCATAGTGAGCTCTACATAGCTTCGAGCGCCATGCAGCCACTTTTTCAACGGCCCAGAAGTGAAACCAAACCCAGGCCTCTCCCAACTCCCAATTGCCCTTTTCGAGTTTAGGGGGTTTCAGGGTTTAGGGTTTAGGGTTTAGGGGGTTTCAGGGTTTAGGATTTAGGGTTTAGGGGGTTTCAGGGTTTAGGGTTTAGGATTTTTCGAGCTTACGGGGTTTCAGGGTTCCGGACCCCTAATTTGTGGCCCTACACTAGTAAGGGTACTTTATGGGAACACCCAGTAAAGGATCTACTTTTTGGATCCTCCCGGGGGTCTGGGCTGACCTGTGCGGTTTAGGGTTTAGGGCTTCAGGGTTAAGTGAGGAAACCTGCAAAACGCGAAACTCTTGCAGAACCATGCAACATCCTCCAAAAAAACCCTCTACAAAAAGCTAACCAGTCACAAAAAATCCAGTCTACAACCACTCTGAAACCCGATAATCCTAGACCCTTAAACACCAAATCCATACTGAAAATGAACGACCAGTCCTTCGGCCACTTCGCGAAATCCTGGGGTGATTGCGGTCATAAGCCCTATGTAACCCTAGACCTGCATCCTCCTGCTGTCTTACGAAGTCGGGTACCCAGAGAACCCACTAGCCCTTAATTAAGGAATATAGCTTAAATCATATTATGAAGCCCCTTATAATTTAAGGCATATTGCTTAATTAAGGGGTATTGGGCTCTCTGGGTATGTCTAGTGTTCAACACCCGGCTTGGGGTTTCGGGTCTGCTGTTCGGGCGTGGGAGTTTGGCGTGGTTACTTCGGGTCCCACGGTTAAGGGTTTGGAGTCGTGGGTTCAGTTCGGGTCCGGGTTTAGAGGTTTAGGGGTTTAGAGGTTTAGGGGTTTAGAGGTTAAGGGTTTAGGGTTTTAGGGTTTAGGGGTGTAGGGGTTTAGGGGTTTAGAGGTTAAGGGTTTAGGGTTTTAGGGGTTTAGGGGTGTAGGGGTTTAGGGGTTTAGGCTTCGCTTCATGCTTATGGTATGGGGGTTGGGTTTTGGTGTTTAACACACACCGTCACAGTCAGGGTAGTCTACTCTCGAACCCGGCTCCCCCCGACCTCACTGACTCTCCCAGGGGCCCCGGCAAAGGCAGCAAACGATCGTCTGCGAGATGGAGGTTAGCAGCACTGCTACCCATCCAGAACACCTGATCTGCTGTCTCTCTCCAGCAGTTGTAATAAGGAGCCCGTTAGGTCGGGTCTACCAACGTAGCTGCTCATGATACCGGGGTAGGTGTGAAACAGACTCAGCAGTTGGACCTGCGCGAGATACCAGCCAGCGACTCCGAAGGAGAGGGGGGATGTAGATAGCTGACTCTAGCTATCCTTCAGTATTGGGAATGAATATTCGAATTCATGTGGTCTGTAAACCCCAGACCCTCAACCCTAAATCCCTAGAGTCAACTCACCAAACTCTGGTTCCCAGACCTTCTAAGATCCCTAAATTAAGCAATACACCTTAAACCAAAATAGGATCCCTAATATGATTTAAGGTATATTATATATTGAATCACAATTTTTTCGCTTGGGCTGCCAACGCTCACTCACACCTAAACCCTTAAACCCCTGAACCCCTAAACCCTGAAACCCCTGGACCCTAAACCCTAAAACCCCTAAACCGTAAGACCTAGACTCTAAACCCTCAACACCCTAGCGGCTGATAATATAAATCCTGCATTGCCCGTAAGAAGGAATATACTATAGTTCCCATAGTCTAGTAGTAGTCTAGAGTCATCAAGGTAATGCAGGATTTATCTCAGCAACCGAAGCCCCGATCTGATCTCTGAGCTCGAACCGCTGCCCTTTTTCTGTCAGCGGCATGGAAGCTTTTGAGGGAAGGAGGTTCCCCTAAACCCTACCTCAACCCTGAAAAGCCTACCTTTTTTAGGGTTCTGTATTATGATTTCCATATATAAGTCCTTAAAAAGGTAGGTTATTCCGGGTTAAGGCAACCCCTAACCACCCATCCGAAACCCCTAATCTAGGTGGGGCTTTTAAAGCTTTGAAAAATATTAGTAAATAAGATCCTCTTAAGCCCAATAAGGAAAATATGAAATGTCCCAAAGCCCTACCTAGTAATTATCAAGCACCAGAGGCTCGTCGTGGAAACAAATGTCGGAGGCGAATCTGTTCGCCGCAGTGCATCACTGGTTGTCTGATAACGGTTTGGGTTTAGGGTCTAAGGCTAGGGCCAGGGTTATCCTAACCCCCGCACTACAGCTACTCACTTACAGAATCAGTGTAACCTTGTCCGTAGGATTTGAGTCATGTAATTGCATTGGAAAAACTATTCTGGAAACTGCAGGTAAGGTCTAAGATGCTGACTCTGTAGACATCTGGGTGTCCACGAACTCCAACAAGGAACGCCGTAGGAGCCTCAAAGAAGCGGCAGCATCACCACTACTGTGTGGCAGTGGGTTTAAGGGCTCGGGGTTTTAGTGGCAGACAAAGACATATGGGGGGGATCGAGGACGGATTTCTGCCCAAGTCAGCTACGATATGGAAATCATCAATAAGTCAGCCAGTCGCTGCCATGATAATGTTGCATCCTCGCCCCAACCCTGACACTGGCTGCCATCGTTCTCCTCACATTCCTTCTCTTCCTACTCCTCCTCCTACTTTTCCTGAATCGTATTCACATTATTCGGAATTATTCGTCCATCTTCTTCCTGACTGCCCACTATCAGGATCACGATCATCATCACCGCAATCTTCATCAATCACGACCATTCCGAAATCACCTCCATCACCAACAACACCTCAAATCATGAGGCTCGGCATCGGTGCTGACATCAGCTTCTCCCTCGTCCTGCTCAATATGTCCTAACTTGCTCCATGAACGGCACGAAGCTTCCGGTCCAGTGCGTGGGCAGATTCCTTTATTCAGTTCCGGCACGGGAACCCTACACCCTTCACCCCTCGACCCTCTGACTCTAACCTTAAACCCCACACAACCCTAATTCCTAAACCCCTAAACCCTAAAACCCCGAAAACCCGAAAAAACTAGCACCTTCAACACAAAACCTTGCACCCAAATGATAAACCGAGGAACCCGTAACACTGGCATCTTACACATCCTATGGATTCCTTAACAAAGCCCCCAAGGCGATCAAAGGCACCCTTAAAGACTAATTCCCCACCCTGTAAGCTGCTTGACTGGGGGATTTCTGTACTCTTCTGAGAATCTACAAACATGTAACCGTACTGTTGATGGACAAAATCCTGCATTACCCATTAGAAGGAATATACCATAATTCCCATAGTTTAGGGTCCTTAGGGTCATGCAGGATTTTGTCCATCAACAGTATCACGGACCATCTGGTAGCCACCTACTGACCTACTGAACCTGACCGCTGTCGTCTGTCAAAGCATGCAGTTCCCTGCCAACCTTTCCACGTGTGACTTTCCTCATCGGTATCTGTCATTGAAGCACTAGATGTAGCCTAACCTCATCAACCCGGCCCACCACCCTCCACCTCCACATCAACGTCCGTAACCTCAAACCCCAAATCTTGAACCCTAACCCCTACCCATAGGCCCATAGGCTCCATAGTAGTTCCTTTTTGGGATTCCCTTATAGGATTCTACATATGAACCCCAAAAAGGAGCTACTTTGGGGGCCTATGGTTAAACCCTAACTTGAACCTTAATTCCAGGCCACCGCGCTTCCTTCCGGGGGGCTCCCCCGCCAGTGCTGTGCGGACGCGGAAAGTATCGAGACAAAGATCGCAGCCTCAGAAATGATAGTAGCAGTCCCTCAGGGTAATCCATTACCCAGATCTGGGTAAGGGATCCTTTCAATGTTCTAGAACAGGCTTTAGGGTTTTAGGTTCCATGTAGCCAAATAGTATGAAAAAAGGACCAGATAATGCAAGGGGCCTTAATAATTAGAATAGGGTTTGGGGGTCATGCGGACAGATGTCTGAGGCGAGTACTCGGAAGATGCCTTGTGTATCGTTTGATAAACTAGCTGCCTTTGAGCTAGCAATCCTAACTAATCGTTGCAATGATTTTATCAATGCAACCTATCATTGAATCGTACTGCAACGACCACGTATCTAACAACTGTACATTGAAGTCGTGCGTGCGTGTACAACGGCGCGTCAAGTTACGGGGCTCAACAGAAAAGTTGAGCAACTTGCCACAACATGCACATGCCTCAGTTGAGGCTCATTTTGGCTCTATGACATGCGTGCGAAAGTCATTTTCAAGAAACTGATTTTGTTTGAACCTTTCAAGAGTGTCTTTAAATCTGGTCAGTCGTTTCTTAGCAGCTCTGAATCTTTTCAAAGGCCCAGGTTTGGGCGGAAGAGCATTTCTGATTTCAGCTGAAGACATTGAGCACCACTTTTCAAGAGGAACGTGCGAAATGCAAGTCATCTGTGATGACAGACAATTATTTACTATATCTCTTTGCAGTTGAATGATTTGTTGAATCCAAGGCAAGGGCAAACCTTTACCTCGAAATCTTGGAAACTGCCATTTTTCTGACAGAGGCGTGTTTTCAAGCATCTTGAGGTCTTGCCCCACAGCATCACAGAAAGCCATGGTGGTGAATCTCATAACCTGCGGGTTGACATTTTCCTCTAAGCGCGCTTCAACGCGCAGAGCTTGTAGCTGAGCACTGGCTTTAGTCAAGTCCCACTTTGGGATAAAGAACAAACCTTCGNTGGTGAATCTCATAACCTGCGGGTTGACATTTTCCTCTAAGCGCGCTTCAACGCGCAGAGCTTGTAGCTGAGCACTGGCTTTAGTCAAGTCCCACTTTGGGATAAAGAACAAACCTTCGTGGAATGCCCTTTCATTAGGTAGAGATTCAAGCCATTTTGTTTGGTTGTGGTTAGAAAATTGCAAATTACTCAAAATAGGATTTTGATGCTGCGTCTGAAACAGAAAGGACGTTAGTACTCTGAGCTTAGAATAGGGTTTTGGGGTTCCTTACTATAGCTATAGTATACCACAGCCCCAAACCCTATTTCTATTTATTA
The DNA here is from genome assembly GCA_003297005.1 of Symbiodinium sp. clade A Y106. NCBI lineage: Eukaryota > Dinophyceae > Suessiales > Symbiodiniaceae > Symbiodinium > Symbiodinium sp. clade A. The sequence goes on along the minus strand of BGNK01002148.1, from coordinate 53,768 downwards.
AGGCCCCTATATTAGTAGCAGTTGCTACAGTGGCGATACTCGACAAGTGGTTGTATAGTGCTACTGGCCCAAACCTTCTCATGAATCCCTAAACCCTAAACCCCTAAACCCTAAACCGTGGCTACAAACACCGGGAAGCAGTTGTCCAAGATAACGCTGTGGGCGAAGGCCTCCACCGGTAGTAGGTTATGCAAAAATGCCTGATCCCAACAGAAAGTGCCTAAAATAAAAGCCTCAATGATTGGAATGGGATTTGGTGCAGATTATAGTACCGGCATCTTAAGGACATGAAGGAGTGCTATTGGCATCTATTTCGGCTCCTATCCTAAACTCCTCGGGGTTGGGATTTGGGGGATGGGTCCAAACTCAACAAGTTCACCAAGCCTCGAGAAACGAGCTGACCCCATACTTGCAATGGCCTTAGCATGTAGCGTTGTTGTCTGATGAGGGCCAAAGTTTAGGGTTCAGTTTAGGTGTTTTAGAGGGGTTAGAGGTTTAGGGTTTAGGGCCCTAAACCCAACAAGCCTAGGGGCTTAGGGTTTAGGAGTTTTAGGGTCAAAGGGTTCAGGGGTCTATAGGGTTCAGGGGTTGAAGGGCTCAGGGCGTAAGTGTGCAGGGATATGCACATCTTTGAACAGTCGGCGCATCCCCATCACACTGACCCTGCCGATCACTATGGTGCAATCCCTTATGTAGCTCTCCATGTCCCTACGTATCTATTTAAACATCTTCGTATCTTGGCATATTCGCCTAAACCCTAAGCCCTAACGCCAAACCGTGAGCTTAGGGTTCAGGGTGCAGGTAGCTGCATGGTGTCAGTGCACCGCTAGTCGTAGCCTACTTGCTGGCTCTTGAGATCCTAAACCCTGAACTCCCTGAACTGGGTGCTTCTTCAGGAACTTACTTCCAGAATAGGGTTCTACTTTAGAAAAGAAGGTTCCCTTAACAGGAACCCAGTAAACCCTCAAATGCCACTCACCATCCACGGGTAGTTCTCCGAAATAGGGTCCCTTTAGGAGCCCAAAACACTACGGCACCCTTATAAACGGGACCCCTCAAGGGGGCCCAGTTTAGAGAACTACACCACATTGCTACGGTTACAAAAATCTTCCGCAAAGGATTCCTTTGAGGGTTTAGGGGTTAGGGTTAAGGGGTTTCGGGGTTACTGGGTTCCGGGCACCACTGCTTCTGCGCTGTAGCACCGGTGTGCCGCATCCAGTCGATGAGGCCTTTCAGGCGAGAGGGGCTCGGTAGAGTTTGTGTAAGGTTTGGGGGTTGGGGTCTAGGGTTCAGAGCTAAGGGTTTAGAGCTTAGAGTCAAGGGTTGCAGGGGTTTTGTGGGTCATACCCGACACCCTGAATCTACTTGGAGGGGCAGGGGACTTAGTAAGTAGGTTATAAGTAGAGTTATAAGTACCCTAAATGGAGTTACCCCAATTGTAACCCTACTTATAACCTACTTACTAAGNGGGCAGGGGACTTAGTAAGTAGGTTATAAGTAGAGTTATAAGTACCCTAAATGGAGTTACCCCAATTGTAACCCTACTTATAACCTACTTACTAAGTCCCCTGCCCCTCCAAGTAAACCCTTATCCCAGGAATCAGGTTTAGGTTTTGTTGGGCGGTAAGCTCGGTGTGCCAGAGATGCTGACACGAAACCAGGTTTCGCTGAACTTCCATCTTTCAACCCAACCCCTCTAAGAGCGCAGGGTTAAGGGTTTAGGAGTTTTAGGTTTAAGGTTTAAGGCTGTTGGTTCGAGATCTGTCTGGTCAGTGCCACAAGCCCTTAACCCTAAACCCCAAACCCTAAACCCTGAACCCTAAACCCGAAACCGTCACTATGCGATTTAAGTAAGGAAGGAGCAGTGTGATGTTTGAGGGCTCCAGAGTTAAAATTGAGGAATTTAATCTGAGTTACCAGAATACCAGAATACGGAAAGGAAACCCTCTTCTGTTTGATATAGACACCCATCATGGTGACTTAAACTGGGCTTTGAAGTAACCAGAAGAAGAAGGTATAACAAATTACTTTGTAAGTTAATGGTTCCTTTGAGTAGCAGGTGCCAACGACAGCATTAATGTATGGTACTCTCAAACCCAGTACCATAAGTTCCTTAACACACAAACCCAGATTGAGAAGGACTGACCGGGCTGAGCCAAAGCATCGGGCGGTGGAATCGAGAACGGCAGAGTAGGCACAGAACTCTCAGGATAGGCCCTAAACCCTAAACACTAAATTCTATACCCTAAACCGTCTCCGAAGCCCTGAACCCAAACCCTAAACCTTAAACCGTAAACTCCGCAAGCCCTAAACCGACTAGGCTCCATGGGGGGTCCCGAGCTGGTAGCAAAGGTAGTAGTCTGGAGGCACCGTCAAGGTGTGGCGTTCCTTTGGGTCAAATTCTGCATCTCCTCTTTCCGTTTCAGCGCGTCCGTGATCTTCTGGCCTCCAGTGGTAGTTATAAATGGAGTTATAAATGCCCTGATATGGGTTACAGTTATAGTTACCCTACGCATAACCCCACTTATAACTACTCATGAACCTTCAAGTACCCTCGAACCAATACTTGTTTCGCCTTCCTTGGCAAGGGAGTTAGGTGATCCACTGAGGCTTAAAAGCCTCTGTCATATACTGCCGGAGTGCCCTAATCAAATCCTACACCTGTGGTCTTATACTGTGGTCCTCAAAACGATGAACCCTAAGCCCCGAACGAACAACCAAAGCAAACACCCCGGGCCCTAAATCCACTATACCATAGACCCCACAATAGACCCCCAAGCCTTCATCGAAACCTGCACCCGAAACGAACCCTTAGAGAAACAGGGTTTAGGGTTTAGGGTTTAAGGGTTTAAGGGTTTAAGGGTTTAGGGTTCAGGGTTTAAGGGTTTAGGGTTTAGGGCACTTTACAAAAAGGAGCCAAAACTGAGACCGCGGCAGCTTGAATGTGCATAGCGGATGGTGCCGTTACAGCTGCAAGGCTCGATCAGGGGCTCACCACTCCTTGGGGGGCATTGAGGGTAGGTTGCTACAAGGGTCCTATACGGAGTACTATAAGGGCTTATGTGCGGACCCATATTGAGGGCCTAGGCGAAGGGTTGAAGTCTGGGTTTGCCACATCGGGTTGACTCTTATCTGTACGGCCCTGCGACGGCAACAGCAGTGAACCAATGTCACTTACCCTTTCCATGAAGACCAATCCGACTTAGAACCCTTCTGACGCTGCAAACTTTCAGAACTTGAATCTTACGCTCTATGCCTGAACCCCCAAGCCCCAAACCCTAGGCCCTGTACCCTATACCTGTTTACCCTGAGCTTAGGGACCGAGGTCTAAGGGCAAGAAACATGGGGTCCAGAAAAAGTTAAGGGTTTGCGTACTTTGGTTTTTGGGGTAAGGGCCTTAGGGTTTAGCGACATGCTTTAAAGGCTTCCGATAAGACATACTAAGAAAGGGTAGCCTTGTAGATCATAGAAGGATCATTAATTATTTCAGCCCCAGCAAGTCATTAAAGGTTACCCCAAGGGTCCAAGTACCTAATAATCATATACTCTCCAACATCCTAACCTACATAACTACTATCCTAAAACCGAGTACCTAATTATCGGGTCCTTTGGACCCTTGGGGTTACCTGAGCCTTACTCAGCCCCGGAGCTTTCCATAAGGCAGTATCCAGACAAAGAGGTTTCCTGCAGCACAGAAACCTCGAGACCCCGGCTGCAGCCCCTTAGGTTCAGCGTTTAGGGTGTAGGGTTTAGGGTGTACTAGCGGCTTAATGTAGGGTTTATAGGGTGCAGGGTTTAGGGTGTAGGGTGTAGGGTTTAGGGGGTTTATAGGGTGCAGGGTTTAGGGTGTAGGGTGTAGGGTTTAGGTAGGGTTTAGGGTGTATTAGCGGCTGAATGTAGGGTTTATAGGGTGCAGGGTTTAGGGTGTAGCGTTTAGGGTGTAGGGTTTAGGGTGTATTAGCGGCTTAATGTAGGGTTTAGGGTGCAGGGTTTAGGGTGTAGGGTTTAGGGTGTAGGGTTTAGGGCTGAAACCTGTTCTAACTACTACGGCCCACTTTCTAAGGGTCCATGTACTCATATACTATATGCATTGGGCTTAAAGTACCCCTATATAGGTACACTGAGCCCCAAGTATATACTGTTTGGGTACATGGACCCTTATGGACCACCGGCACGTTACGAACCGAAACATGCAGCGGCCAAGCTCCGGGCTCATCCTCAGTAAGATGGCAGATGCGACAGCAAAGCTCCTCCTCCTCCTCCGACGGGTGGTTCAGGGCTTGTGTAGGTTTAAAAGGTTTCGAGACCCTAAAACCCTAAACCTTAAACCCTAAATCCTAAACCTCCCCTACCCATAGGCTCCATAGGAGTTCCTTTTTGGGATTACCTTTTCGGATTCTATTTACGAACCCCCAAAAGGAACTACTATGGAGCCTCTAGGTAAACACTGAATTAAACCCTAAACCCTATATCCTAAACCCTAAACCCTGTACCCTATGCCCTAAACCCTATATTCCCACCCAGGCCTGCTTAGGCCGTACCCACCCTTTTTCTAGGGTGCCTGGACCCAGAGGACGTCCGGCAGTGATTGACACCATTACTTGGATGGACAATGGGTGGAGCCATTGGAGNTAGGCCGTACCCACCCTTTTTCTAGGGTGCCTGGACCCAGAGGACGTCCGGCAGTGATTGACACCATTACTTGGATGGACAATGGGTGGAGCCATTGGAGAGTGGTCAAATTCAGCCCCCCTTTTCCGCAAGGGCGGCACCCGCCCAATTTTTGTGCGTTGGTCCCGTTCATGGGCCCTCCTGGCCGCCCCTGGCCCTGCCTGGGCCCCCGCCTGGCCCCTGGACCCTCTCGGCCCGCCTGGGCGTTGCTGGGCCAGGGGCGGCCCCTGGCCCCTCCTGGCCAAGGGAGAAGTGGGAATTGAGGGCTCCAGCCCTAAACCCTAAAAGGTAATATTTTGGGTGGTAGCCTGTGTAAGCTCACAGCGGGGGGGGCAAAAGGAATAGAAACCAATTTGTAATTGCTTTCTCAAGAGATTGCAACCTTGTCTCTAGACGTGGATATGCCGCCCCCTCACACCCCTGGGAGTGTAGGGGGCGCCATCCCACAAAGAATCTACTGCCGCTGCCCTAAACCCTAAACCCTAACCCCTAAACCCTAAACCCTAACCCAACCCCTAAACCCTATACCCTAAACCCTAAACCCTAACCCCTAAACCCCTATACCCTAAACCCTAAACTTACGGTGTGGGACTTACCTGGACTCTATAAAACCTCTCTTTTAGGGTTCCCTACCCAGACCCCCGGGAGGATCTAGAAAGGGGTTTAAGATACTATAAGGGGTCTATAAGGGATCTATAGGGGAAACGTTTAGGGTTTAGGGTCTAGAAAGTAGATCCCCTAATTTGGGGCCCTATACTACTAAAGGTACTTTATAGGAACCCCCATTAAAGGATCTACTTCTTGGATCCTCCCGGGGGTCTGGGTAAAGGGTCTAGAGAGAGCCCATAAAGAATAGTATGGCTTTAGGGTTTCTACAAGTCTATGAAGGTTCTACAACCTACTATCTTATTGAAGGGTTCCTTAATCTGATTTCCTTACAAGTCTTGGAGAAGAGCAGGGGCTAAGTACAGCCTGAAACCTAGAGCCTGAACCTAAACGCCCTTGTGGTTACTAATACGGGGTATTTAGGGTACGCAGAGCCACGGTTTAGGGTTTAGGGTTTAGGGAATAGAGGGTAGTTGGGTGCTCTAGGTAAGGTATTGGGTATTGGGTTTAGAGGGTATAAGACTGGGCTATGGCTCTGACGTTCACGCTTGAAGCACGAAGCTCCCCAACCCCTGAACCCCACAAATTCCAAACCCTCAACCCGGAACCTCGAACCTTCAACCCAAAACTCCCCTCACTAACCCGTGCCCGCTGAACCCTAACCCGAAAACCCGCATCGTGACAGCCAGGAGTCCTGTGAACATGCAGGCTCAATGCCTTCGAATGGCTCGAAAACAGGCGCAGAGCTGGATAGAGGCTTGTAGGGTTTGGAGCTGATAGGGTTCAGGGTTTACGGCTCAAGTCTACGAGTCCATCGTTCAAACGTCAGGGTTGAAGGTGCAACACTCATAGCACGCTATATCACATTTCTAGGAATCGGGGTGAAAACTGCCGCCTGCGCCTATAATGCTTCAAAGGTTAACTAAAATTATAGTGACTTCAACATGCCTGAATCATCAAAATGAGGTGTTGGGGCAGTTTTTGGGTGTATTATATTGTAACAACTTGAGTTCAGTTAGAACTCAAGCTCCTATGTTCCGGTATTCCACCCAGTAGGGTCCGGATGCCAGGGCACGGCATCCAAGAGTTGTGCTCTGACTGTCGCATCCACCCGGGTTTGTTAGAGGTCCTGGGTAGACCTTAAAGCCTAAACCCCATGAGCTGGCCTTCAGACTGACGACGGGTAGGCTTCGGGGTCGCTATGTAGGTAATTACTTTTGGGCCAAAGTACATACTGTTTGGGTGCCGGAACATGCCCTGCTTCCTCACAGTCCTGAGAAAACCCTTAAGTTTGCCAAGGAAAGGACCTAGTACACCCTCGCCCTTGCAATCGTCGGATGCTGAGACAACCCATAAAAATCCCTGGACATCGAGAGAGAGAGAGAGGGAGAGGGAGAGAGAGCGAGAGAGAGAGAGAGAGCGAGCGAGGGAGAGAGAGAGAGAGTGATACAGAAGAGAGGAAGAGATATAGAAGAGAGAGAGAGAGGAGATAGAGAGAGAGAGAGAGGGAGAGGAGAGAGAGACAAAGAAGGGCAAAGCGAGAGAGGTTGGGGATACTGTCGCACTGTCAGGCCTACCAATGGGGGCTCGGGGTTTTGGGTTCAAGGCTTTCGATTGAACGCTTACTAGAAAGGTGTAGGCCTCGGCGTGGGGTGAAGGACTTTCGGATTTAGGGCCAAGCCCTGCAAAGCAAAAACATGGGGACCTTAACACTTCGTGTAAACTTTTGTGGGGGGGGGCATTTGCAACAGCATAACCCTAAACCCCAAACCCTAAAACAACTTAAGTATGCAATAACGATAGATGTTGCCGGAACACAAATCCCAAGGCCTGCGAACCCGACCCTACACACTTAATCCTAAAGCCCTACAAGGGCTTTACGGTTTAGGGTTTAGGGTGTTGCCTGCTCCAAAAGCCCTCAATAGAGGCGTTAAAGACCACAAACAGGAGTGCCTGTCTGCTGCGGCGAAGGCTCAGCAGGGACTGCTGCCTCCCACCGTGCGCTCAACACCAAACCCTAAGCCATAACACCCCCGTGCCAAAACCATAAACTCCTAAACACACAGCCATACTCACAAACCTGAAACGCCAAAGCCAATGCCATAAACCGTAAACGCCAAAAGAAAAGCTCGGCCAGCCTAAACCCAAAGGTCTAAGCCCTACAGCTTATAAACCCTAAGTCTTGCTTGAATAAGCCTGCACATTAACAAACCTAAATCCGAACATGTGACCCGTACCAAACGACAAGCCTGCTGGGCACGACAAAAGGATTCCACCCTGCAGCTCGGCATTTGCCGCGCAGGTGTGGGTTTTAGGTGTTTCTGCTTGCTTCTTGAAACCCGGGTTTATGGGTACTTTATGCGGCGTTAGAGGGCTACTTAAGGCTTCAAGCTGTAGCACGTTCCACATCAGCTTCAACACGACCCTCAGGTATGTCAGCAAGCAAAAAATAAAAAGCATCTCTCCAATACTCACCCGGAGCAGTCTTCGGAATCTACCTCGATTATACCTAGAGGCTCCATAGTAGTTCCTTTTTGGGGTTCATATTTAGAATCCTATAAGGTAATCCCAAAAAGGAACTACTTTGGAGCCTATGGGTATGACTAAGGCTCCCCTAAACCCTAAACCGTCAGCCCCAAAGCCCCAGCCCAAGGGTCCAAAGGACCCAATAATTAGGTACTCGGTTTTAGGATAGTAATTATGTCCCTTGGGGTAGCTAAACTTACACCCAAACCTTGAACCCGTAAACCCCTAAACCCTAAACAGTGAAGCATGGTCAGAAAACTGAGAGAATGCAGGGGATCAAATCAGGCCAGTCTCTGGCTTCGAGGCATGGGCGGTTTAGGGTTTAGGGCTCGGTTTAGGGTTTAGGCTTCGCGCTGTGGATGCTCCTACGCAGAATCGCAGCGTGTGTTGTGCGAGAATTCTCACTCGTGGTCTCCACACTCCCCAAAAAAGAAACACCGCACCACGCTGCTCCGATTACGGGTGAACTTGCCGACGTGCCTAGCAACGTCTGGATACCCGAGGCGGCATGCGTGTCCGCATGAGCACAGCCTGTCTTGCTGCGCCGCATGCACTAATCCTGCAGAACCTACATTCCCGCAAATCTTTCCCACATCGGCGGTTGGGCCCTGCATCTCCGGCACTATGAACATCACATCATTGGCATGGGTGGTAGACATGCCCGGCTCCTTTGGCAAACCGGTTCCGAGTGCCTATGTAATATAGGGGCCTGAATATTTGCCTATGCTATTTTGGGGGGTTCCTTATTATATTTATCGTATATTGGGCCCCAAAACCCAATTCTAACTAAAAGGCCCCTATATTAAATTCATCGAGGAGAGCTGCAAGTCCTCAGCCCGGAACAAACCCACGAACCCTGAGGGTCCATGTACCCAAATAGTATATACTTTGGCCCCAAAGTACCTAGAAATGGACTACTTTGAGGCCAAAGTATATACTATTTGGGTACATGGACCTTTAGGGGAAGATGGATTATCGTGAACATTTTCAAGCCATGGAAGGGCCCAGTGGAAGTTTTCAGCTCCATATAACGTCGAGCAGGGATGCATAAATCGGTCTCCGTTCATCAGGACTACAGTAGAGATCTTAAAAACCTGATGGTTGTCTACATTGACCCCGTCTCGACAGCCTAAGCCAGTCGGCCTGGGATAGGATTTTAATTCAGTGCTCAGGAATTAGCCAGATAGTTCTTGAGGATCAAAACAATTCCATAGTTAAGAGCACGACCCGAACCCCCGCGACCTCCCCACCCTTGCCCCGGGGTGCAAAGAAAGAGAACACCTACCTGAACCCCAAATAACCTACCTTTTAAAAGGACTTACAGAAGGAAATCAGAATAAGGAACCCTCAGAAGGAAGGCTCTCCTGGGTCAGGCGTATAAACAACCCTAAACCCCAAACCCTAAACCCTAAACCCTAAACCATCAAACTCTAGAGCCGGGGAAGCCGTACCTTGCAGCTGCAGAGAAGCTTGACCCTACTTGGAGGTTCATGGGTAGTTATAAGGGTTCCTTTAAGGGTCCCTTTAAAGGGATCTATAGGGACTCTATAAGGGTATAGGGTTTAGGTCTACTTGGAGGTTCATGGGGAATTACAAGTTACAAGTGGGGTTATAAAGGGTAGCTATAGTTATAACCCATATTCGGGGACTTATAAATGGATATAACTACCATGAACCTCCAAGTAAAGCCCCGGAAGCCTACGTACGGCCCCAAACCACTATGTACTATATCCCTTGCAGCAGTAAACTGACCAACCAATAAGCCCTCATAGACCGCTGCAGGCCCTGTACTTAAAGCAAGTGCTTAACCCTAAACCCTCTAGACTCTAAAAATGTCTCAGGAAACTCCACAACACCCGCTACTGTTTCGCCTCCTCGCTCGCGTTCGGTGCAGCTGCCCTCAGAGGTTGCAAGGTCGATGGCTTAAAAAGGTTTAGGGCTTAGGTTTTACTTTGTAAAAGGGCGCTCGAGCTTTAAGGAACAAGGGGTTGAGGACTTTTGATCTTTAGGGTTTAGGGTCAAGGGCCTATGGTTCGTAAGGCCTCGAAACCCTTTGGCTAGACCTGAAAGGTCCTGAGATCATATGTAGGATTCCAGTACAATCTTATCCCTAGAGTTTCTATAATCTTTAACGCCCCTATCTAACGTAATGACCTTGATCAAAAGGTTTGGTCTATTTTGATCTCTAGGTCGAAGGAACGCGGTGGTTAGGATTTCAGTTTTTCGGAGTTTAGGGTTTGGGGTTTAAGGCTTTAGGTTCAAATGCTTAGCTGTTTGGGTTTAGGATTTAAACTGTGAACAAATTATGCATGTAGGATGTGGGGCAGGATTTGGGGTCTAGAGTTTAGAGATCTGGCGCTTAGTTTGAGCTTTAAACTCATGGAAAGCTACTCATGGAAATGAGGTTTGCAGGATTTAGGGTTTTTTGGATAACGGACTGCTGTAAAACTGGGAAGAAAGCCCAGTGAAACGATAGCTCTCTGAACCAAAAGTCATGTTGAGCATGTAAGCCCCAAACACAAAGATCGAAGCACCTTCAGATCAAAAATGGTACCCTCCTCCCCCACGATGTCTCAGACCCTATAATAAATCCCGAAATGTGAAATCGCTGCAGATACAGAGGCCGTGGCACAGACGAAGGAAACAGCGACTCCAGTCTCTGTGCCAAACCTGCCCAGCTCACGATTTTATGAAGAAATTATAGGCACAGGCACCCTAAGCCCTAACCCCTCAACCGCTAAACCCCCGTGAAAGTTCGGGTACCCTTTTCCTGTTTTCGGTAGGGAAGCCACCTAAACAAAGGCTTTGGACTTTGACGATGCTTGCGCTTCTTATGCCTTTACCAGGTACCCTACATGCTCAACCCTAAGCCATTAAATGTCAAACGCTAAACCCCTGTAAACCTAAACCCCTGAACCCTAAACCCGAAACCCCCAAAACCCTGAACCGCTAAACCCTAAATAACTGGACCCTAATACCCCCCCCCCCCCCACAACTTTTTTTTTTCCCCCATATCCCCTTTATAAGGGCCCTGGGGGCCCAATTAAAGGGGCTCTGGGGGGGGTGCGGNCCCCCCCCCCCCCCAACTACCTTCTGTTCTACCCCATATACCCTCTAGTAAGGGCCATGAGGGCTCCATTAAAGGGTACTTGGGGGGTGCTGGCACTAAAGACCCTAAACCCTCGACGTTGAACCATAAACCCTGAACCCTAAGCGCGAACATGCTCCCTGCTTCTAGCACCTTGCGCCCCTACGGAAGGCAGACGCGGCCGAATAGCGCACTCCACACAGTAGCTAGCTCCACTTCTGCTCGCACGTCTGTACAAACCAGGCCCCGCGTGCCTATGCCAGCACTCCCCTGCGCACCACGGACCCTAAAGCCCTAAACCCTGAATCCTGAAACCTAATTTCGAAACCGTCGCTGCATCTACTATGTCCTAAAACAGGTTCGCAGTTCGCGCAGGGAGCCGCGAAACTCGAGGCGACTGACTTGGGCGCAAATTCAACTTACCTCGTCACTTCGTGAGGTCGATGTCACGGTGCTGCCACGCCGCATTGTGGTTTTGGTGTCCGACCCACAAAACAAAGGATCTTCTGCACTCTGCAAGTTTAGATGAGTGCGTGCTGGAAGTCAAAGTCGCAACTTCCACATCCCATTGGCTTGAAGCACCAAAGCCGCTGCCTGTCTATGCCGCATGCGTGCACTGAACTGCACCTCAAGAGCAAGGTCCACAAGGTGGTTTATGGGGTTTAGGGTTTAGGGCATTTTAGGGTTCAGGGTTTAGGATTTAGGAGTTGGGGTTCAGGATGTAGGGTTAGGGATGGAACTCTCCGGGCACGAAGCCTGACAAACCTCATGTAGGGGTCGGTATAGTTACTGCAGATTCTCTTCTCCTCCGTATATAGACTATAACCGGATAAAGTTACAGTACTATAACATACCTGACATGACATCATAATTCCCCCACTCAAGAACCCCAAATCCTAAAGCCGTAACCCTTAAAGCGTAAACCCGAACATACCCTTACAGCAGCCCTTGTAACAACGCTTTACAGAAACAGCACTTAAAAGGCCGTTAAACCCGCTAAACTCTCACCCAGAGACTCCAATATCCCTTAATTAAGGAATACACCTTAAATTATAGTAGGATCCCGAATATGATTTATAAGGTATATTCCTTAATTAAGGGATGTTGGAGTCTCTGGGCACGCTCAGATTGGAGTGTCGGGCCTTTGAAGTCGTAGCGCCTGAGAGATCGAAGTGGGAGGTTGGACTCGTGACGAGGATCCGCCAAATTGTTCTTTGTGAGTCGACTGAGGCCCTGTGGAGGGTTTATGGCATATGGTCTGCAACAGTGGGTACAGGGCGCAGGGTTAAGGGTTGAGGCGTGGGGCTTATATCATACAGGGTAGCTGGGGCATTTGGGGAGGTCTTCCGGCTCAGCGCCGATCCAAGGCTAGTCCCTTTACGTACGGTTCGGCTGTCAGGGTTCACTGAATGCGTCCGTGCAAAGGTGAAGTCGGAATATTGGTGCTCTGTTGGAACCCGTAGAACCACGGCTACCATAATACTGCGTGTGAACCCCGCAAGCGATTTCAATTGGAACTAGAAGACATGAAGATCTACCGAGCTTCTGAGATGTGGCAAACGTGACGTCACTGCCGCGGTGCAATTACTCCCTTTGATACCACAGCGAAGTTTGATAATGTCAGGATGCGCTGTCATAGACCGAGGCAGCTATAAACTCTTATGAGACGCCTGTGTGTAAGCTATTTGGGAGTTTCCGAAAATAGGGGACCCTAATAAAGCACCCTAAATTTTAAATAGTATGACCCTTATTATAAGGACCCCCAAAAGAGGTACCCCTAATTTTCGGAAACTCCCATTTGGAGGGAGATTGTGCTGTCTGAAACCTTGGGATTCCAGAAGAGACCACCTGGTATTCACAACATCCCTTAATTAAGGAATATACCTTAAAAAATATTCGGGATCCTACTATAATTTAAGGATATTTAAGGTATATTCCTTAATTAAGGGATATTGGAGTCCCTGGGCATGGAGCCACCCTAAACCCTAAACCCGAAACCCTAAACCCTAACCATGGAGCCACCGTTCAGAGTTTGGAGCCAACTTGGAGTTTGGAGCTCCGGGTCAGAGGGTCCTAGGTACTAGCATGGGGGATACTTCCCCAAATCATAAGAGTGATTCCTATTATAGAAACCCTACATTCTACCATATGGGTACTTTGGACCCTTTGGGGCGGGGCTTTAGTGATTTTGGGGTTTGGGTTTGGGGACTTTCGGGTAGACAAGGATCTGCGGTAGACAGGGATCAGTGTTGGGGGTAAGGACGTGCGCGTTGGGCTTAGGGCTGTAGGGTACAGCATTCCAACCACGGCTCCTCGGTATAACAACCCCAGGGGGGTCTACAGATACTACGATTATGGAATTAAGTCCCAGAAGACCATCCTTGATATGGTGTTAAGGACCTACTCCATGATGGCGGTATTTATGGACCCTCTTGGAACGACCTAGGTTTGCAAGGTTGAGTGTTTAGAGATGCACGGCTCCAGGGCATCATTTTCAAATGTAGAGTTTCTCCTTGGAGGTTCATGGGGAGTTATAAGTGGGGTTATAAGTAGGGTAACTATACTTATAACCTATATTAGGGGACTTATAACTCCGTTTATAACTAACCATGAACCTCCAAGTCTCTTGTATGTAAGACCCGTTTTGAGGTACATCACCCCAGACTGCCTCAGCGGGTTGCGCGGCACGCCGAAGTTGAAGGGCTCCCGCAGTGGCTGCGACAGAGGAGTTATTCAGCGCTTGGAGATTCGATGGATGTGTTCTAGGGCTGCCGAGGATTCTTTCTATGATCTGTAAAGGTCCTGAGTAACCATTTAAATCAAAAAACGAATTTCAAGGCATCTTGTTACTTGTTCCTGTATCCATTCTTTAATGCCCACTAAAACCCAATCCTGGTGCGCAAAACTGAACTAGGTATCTGTATCTGAGTAGCCCCTTTATAATAAGGGTACTCTTTTTCCTACTATTCTGTTTCAACAAGGAGACCTGAAATTAAAAAGAGCAAAAGGGTACTACTCAGAAATCTAGAAGGTCTTGACAGGTTGCAGCCTTAGGGCTTGAGAGTTAAGGATGTGTTTAAGAGGTTTCAGGGCTGGCTTTCGGATTGGGGAAGGCTTAGAGTTTAGGGATTACCTTAACCCTGAATAACCTACCTTTTTAGGGTTCCTTATTATGATTTCCATATATAAGTCCTTAAAAAGGTAGGTTATTCCGGGTTAAGGTAGGGTTTAGAGGATGTAGGGCTTGGAGGATGTAGGGTTTAGAGGATTTAGGGTTTACCCATAGGCCGCAAAGTAGTTCCTTTTTGGGGTTCATATTTAGAATCCTAGAAGGGAATCCCCCCAACTATGGGGCCTATGGGTAGCGGTTAGGGTTTAGAGGATTTAAGGCTTTAAGGCTTGGCTTTTAAGTTGTAAGGGCGGCAAGCCGATGCAAAGGTGAATTGTACTTGGAGAGGCATCGGGGATCCGACTATGTTTTGGGCTTCACACGCAAAGTGAGAAACCAAGCAGGTTTCGAACCCTTTCCAAGATCTGAACCCAAGGGTTTAGGGTTTGAGGGTTTAGGGTTCCTAGACCCCGCCCTGAACTTCAACACCATTTGCATAAGAGAAGGCCGTCCTTTCCTTGCCACTGGTGAAATGCAGTCGAAGTCGTTGGCTACTTAGGGTTTCGGGTTTCTCGCCTGGCAGGAACAAGACTTTAAGGAGGTTGCGCAGGTAGGGCTTAGGATCTGGCTTTTTGGGTTTATTAGGAAGTTTCGCTGGGGCCATCAGTTATACGTCCCCCAACTAGGGCAATCCCCACAAACAAAAGCTTGGCTCTGCGGTATCTCCTCACTTAACTCGTTAGAAGATGTCAGAAGCAGTCCACGCTTCTTGCTACCCAGACCCCCGGGAGGATCTAGAAAGTAGATCCCCTAATTTGGGGCCCTATACTACTAAGGGTACTTTATAGGAACCCCCATTAAGGGATCTACTTTTTGGATCCTCCCGGGTCAGGAGACTCCAGAGCAACAACTCTAACACGGTACTCGTGGGCGGGGGGTTGCAGCTGCGAGCGCCTGCAAGTGGCTGTCAAAAGCTCTGGGGGTCCAGCTACTTGAAGGTTCATGGGTAGTTAATAAGTGGGCTTATAAGTAGGGCTAGGGTAACCATAGTTATAACGCATATTAGGGGACTTATAACTCCGTTTATAACTAACCATGAACCTCCAAGTAGGGTCCTACCCGAAGCCGACTATCAGGTGGTATCATGGGAGAGGGCTGGTGGTCGGACCACGTATGCTTTCAATTTAGTTCGGGAGTACAACTTAAATCATAGGAGTCTCTGTATGGCTGACAAGTCATTTCTTTATTCAGGGGGGTACTGGGACCAATGAGAACAACCTTTCTGAAGGGAACCTAGGAAGCCCAGCAAAGCACTAAAAACCTTGATCACAAACCCTCTATGTAACCTTATATAGAATCCTGTGACAAACGACCTATACGACCCTTTCAAAAAGCCCTAAACCTAAACCCTAATCCCTGAAACCTAAGACCCTAAACCCTAAACCCCAAACCCCTTCATTAACCTTTCACGGAACCCTTCGAGGAACCCTTCAGTGAAACCCGTGAAGAAGTACCGAGGAAGGCTCTGGATGCCCCGTTAAAGCCCCACAAAATGCAGCAACAATGACCACTAAACCCCCCTTAGGGTTTAGGGTTTAGGGTTATCGAACCCTGTCAATCGCTACAAAAATAACCCCTTAAACCCTATAAAATGGAGGCCTGTCCGTCGAAACGCGCAGCCAAGGATTGCAGCCGACGACTCAGCGGCGCCACCCGCGAGCGCAAGTGGGCCTTGGTCTCAAGCGCCTGCGTCTTTGTTCAAGGGTTGAGGGTTCCCAGAGACTCCAATATCCCTTAATTAAGGAATATACCTTAAATTATAGTAGGATCCCTAATATGATTTAAGGTATATTCCTTAATTAAGGGATATTGGAGTCTCTTCTCTGGGTTCCTGGAGCCAAAAACCTACTGCTTTAGGGTTATACCGTCCGTCTCTAAGGGGCCATAAGCTACTATTTTGTAGGGTTTGGGGATACAGGTTTAGTGTGAGGGTTTAGGTTTTAGGGTTCCTCTAAGGGGTTCCTTTGAAGGGATCCATAAGGGTCCTACGACGGTTCTTACGGGACCCAAAACCCTAAGCTATTTAAGGGGTGGCAGGTAGGTAGTCTTGTTAGGGCTAGGGTCATGGGGGGTGTTGCTCCAAGACTAGGGTTGAGGGTGTTTGGGGTGTAGGGATTTGAGTCTCACTCACTGCGCCTTCGGAGACCAGGGATTTGAGTCTGTGAAAGACCCTAAACCCTAAACCCTAAAACCCTAAACCCTAAACCTAGGACGTGTTCAGGGCTTCGGCTTGAGGGTTCGGGATTTGTGGTCTGGGTTCCATGGGGTTTAGGGTTTAGGGTCTAGGGTTTAGGGTTTATGGGGTTCGGGCTCAGGAATTGGAGTGTGTGGGCTGCCTCTTTTGGCATCTGTGCAAGGATCCTAAACCCTAAACCCATTCATACAGTCTTTCTTTTCACCAACGTTTGCCTCCAGTGACAAGGAACCTTGGACCCCCGAAAAGTCCCTTAAACTTGAAAGACTAACATCCAAACAAGCCAATAAACCACAAACCCTCAACTAGGTTTCCCAGTAGCTTTTCAACATACAGGGCGACCTTGTCCATTGAAGGGAGCACCCCAAATAACAAGTAAGGGTATCAGGATTCTACTGTGCGACCGAGGTACAATCTATGGGTTAATACATGCGATATGCAAGTTAACAGGCTGAGAGAGGCTGCGACATTGACATAAGTTTTTGAGCTTCCAAGCCTTAAATTAACGCGGAACCCTAAACCCCAAACCCACAAACCTTAAGCCGCACCCTCCTTACAGCGGCAGTAAATACCAAGGTGAGCACCTACTTACAGTAGATTCCACCTCTCTCCAAGTCTGCAAATCTTTGTCCAGAAGGATCACACTCGGCTTCTTGTTTACAACTCGACAACTCGCAGATTCGAATTGTGAGCATAGGCCCGTGAGGCGGCGAAAATTTACAAATTTGCTCGTTCCAAGGAGATCCCTGAGGCTCCGACGACCTCTGGTCAGGGATGCCTATTTACAGAGGGTTTCAGGGTTTATAAGGGCCTTAAGAATTAGAATAGGGGTTCCTTTTTAAAGGGGCCTATATAAGGGTTGCCATCAGGGATCTATAAGGGTATACTGTGTAGGGGCCTTAACAATTAGAGGTTTGGGTGTATATTCTACTATACTTACCATAAAAGCATGCCGCAAAACCCCATTCAAATTATTAAGGCTCTACATTATTTATACAGGGTTTAAGGGCTTAGGGGTTAGGGTTTAGGAGAGTCTGAGAAGAAGTTTGCGTCAATGCTTGAGGGAAGTATTCCATGCATGGACGGTGAAGGAACTTCAGCCTGTTTGATGCAGGCCTGGGGAGCATTCGGCTCTAAATTGCAAATTGCAAGGGTGGGTTCAGGGTTTAGGGTGGTAGCATCTTAGGCTTCTTTGCACTTCTTCCGAATGCGTCATTTAGCATCCAGACAGCTGGGCAGCACCGCTTTAAACTTTAGGTATCTGATCTCTCAGCACCAGCCGTTAATGGATGGAAATAATCGCAAACTTTCATGGGGTGATCTGCTGCAGGAGTCCTTGAGCATCGGACCCTTGACACAGGGATAGCGGAGCCTCGGGGCTTAAATTCCTCCCCTCTACCCGACAGAGATTTTGTCTGCCGTTGCCGCTGGAAGGGGTTGGAACCGGTCGTCTGCCTGCAGGGGAGGCTGTCCTTCATGAACATCCACCCCGCTCTAGAAAGGATATACAAGCTGTCTCCACGCCAGAAAATCGGGGGAGGGAAATGGTGCGGGGCCTCGCAGGCATCTGCATGTCATGACAAGAGCTCTTCGTAACTTTGAAGTGACCCGGCCAGTCTCGCAACCCTACGCTCCAAACCCTAGACTCTAAACTGCAAACTAAACCCTAAACCCTAGGCTAAACTCAAGACACCCTGTAAGCCCTGAACTCCGGACCAGACCCTAAACCCGAAACCCCAGACTAAACCCTAAATTAACCAGAAAGGCTCTGATTCTGCAGGGCTTTTGGTTTAGGGTTGACTTGGACCCCAGATAACCTACCTTTTTAGGGTTCCCTGATACTATTTCTTTCAATAAGTCCTTTGAAAAGGTAGGTTATTCGGGGTTAAAGTAGGAAATAAGGATTTCCAGTGATTTGGGTTTAGGGGTTTACGACAAAAAACACATCACGTCGTATTATGAACTCCTTCACTGGTCTTCGATAGGGGCCTGTTATGGTGGATCAGGGCTGGTAAACCTTACAAAAACCTAATACACATAGTGCTAATTATCCCTGCTGCGGTGCAAAACCTTATAATACACAATGACATATAAAAAAACAAGCGACCTGTGGATTGCATATTCGAGGAAATGCACCTACTACTGGAGAGCCTGGCCTGGTTCAGCAAGCTTCCGGGTTTAGGGCTCAGGCTTCCCAAAGCCCTTATGGCCTTTTATCGAGGGTATATGGGTAATATAGGGATCTTAATAATTACTAATACTATTTCGGGGGTTCTTTATTATAATTATAGTATAATGTGCCCCAAAACCCTATTCTAATTATTAAGGCACCTACATTATAATAGCGGGTAGTTCGGGGGTCTGTTGGTCCAAGTTGGGGCTTGAATTTTAAAGCTTCAGCTGATTACTTGGAGGATCATGGGACTTAGTAAGTAAGGTTATATGTTATAAGAACCTTACAATTGGAGTTATAAGGCTTCAGCTGATTACTTGTAGGATCGTGGGACTTAGTAAGGAAGATTATATGTTATAAGAACCTTAATTGGAGTTATAAGCAATGATATCTGTAGCTTTTACTAAGCCCCATGATCCTCCAAGTAAGCCCGAACTAGGTAGCATGTTCGGGCTCCGACAGGATTTATGATAGTTTCCACCATAAGCACTTTCGAGAAATTTACATGTCTCCCAAAACTGCCACTTAGTCCTACGCCCGACAGCTTGGAGTGCAGGGTTCCGAACTCGAGTACCAGCGTGCAGGGTCTACCGATTCGATCTCGGGATCTTCGAATCTCCCACAGTTTAGGGTTTAGGATTACAACGCAGCTATGCAGGTGCCTGCTGAGAGAAAATGTCGAAAATTAGCAGCAAGCAGCAGAAGATAATGTGAGGAATTTTGCTTTTGATTTTCTATGCCCTCAACCCTGGGCACAGAAACTATGATCACGTCTTAAAAAGGCGCTAAAGCACACATCCGAAGGGCTAAACTGTTGCACTCCGGTTGCGACTGACAAGTACTATTGTAGCCTGTATAACTCACAGATGGGATGGCGCTGGGGTATACTATGGTAGACGTATAAACAACATAAGAGGGGACTATCATTACTCATTGTTCAGGTCTCTACATCACACAATTTGTATCGAAGTCTTTCCGGGCTTTGCATCTCAGGGCTTTAGAGCTTTAGAGTGAATCCCGTAAAGTTGGAACATGGGTTTAGGATGATTAGTGCTGGGATTCCTTATCGTTTACCTTAAGGCCATGAGGATAATGGCGTTCCAACTTTCTGGCTTCTCCATAGGCTCCATAGTAGTTCCTTGTTGGGATTACCTTATGGGATTGTACATATGAGCCCCGAAAAGGAACTACTATGGAGCCGCTAGGCTACTTTAGGTTTGAGGTCTCTGGGCTGCTGTTCACGGGTTGTCGGGATTTAGGGTTTAGGGGCGACTCGGGGGTCAGCCTTCCGGGGATTTAGGGTTTAGGGGGTTTAGGGTTTACGGTTTACAGATTTAGGGTTAAGGGGGTTTAGGGTTTAGGCTTGCGGAAATCGTTCGATACTGATACTTTTGAGCAGAATCGCGGCGTACCGCACAGAACCCGAAGAGAATTCCTCACACCCCTGCGTCATTAGAACTTCTGCATCATGGGCAGGGCTTCGTGCTGTGACTGTACAGCAAAAGCGGAACAATCATCTCACCGAAACGTTGAAAGCTTGAAAGCGAAACTGGTAAAGGCAGTCTCACTGCAGAGGGGTTACACAGAAGTCCCATGCACTCTGTGCAACAGAGCTCCACAAGTCCTTGTCTCCAGATCATCAGTCTAATTTAAGGGAAAGGCAATGCAAACAGATGAACCCTGAACCCTCGCAGCAGGAGTGCCGGCTGCACCCACCCCAACAATTTTGGGGGTTGGAAAACGCTCACCATTTGTGATGGTGAGCAGAGCGAACGGCTGTCACCGCAGCTCGTGGGTCCTGCGACAAGCACACAAGTTGCCTAAGCCCCAAACCACAGAACCAAACAAAGCCCCCCCGAAACCCCAAACCCCCCAACCCAGCTCTTAAGCCAACCTAAACCCTAAGCCCTACACCCGAACCCGAACCCAGAACCTACACCCTAAACCCAGAGCCTGAATCCCAGTCTGCATCCATCCTTTAATGCCACTAACACACAATCCTGGTGCACAAAACTGAAACAGCGCTTGAAACAAAAGGACAACTCAATGTCCCCACCTTCCTGGAGGGTTTAGGAGTTTAGGGCTTAGGGGTTTAGGGTTTAGGGGTTTAGGGTTTAGCTGGGCCCTCTTGATAAGGATCCACATGCTCCGAGAGAGCCTGTAGCTTGGACCCAAAAAGCGATCCTCAGTTCCCAAGCCTTGGAGGTATGCAAACCCTCCCAACCATAGCCCAAACATAGAAACCCCTGGCATCTAAACATCGACGGTTAGAGTTAACCTGGAGGAGCTTTAGTGTTCAACATACACCGCCAAGTGGTTCTTCACTGGCTATCTTGTCACCCTCGACACCCTTCGCAAGAAAAGTTACTGTGCGGGCATACTCTATGCTATGGGGGCCTTGAACATAAAATAACATTCCTCAGGATTCCTCGGATCTATTTATCGTATACAAAAAACTAATACCTTATGCTAATTATTCAGGCCCAAGTTTCGTTTAAAGAACCATTACAGTAACCACTATATAGCTACGTTTCAATGGACTCTTTAAATGAACCCTATGCTAATTAAGGTGTCTATAGTACCTTTCGGTGCAAGCTTATCCGGAAGCACGTCTAAGACCGAGCTGGAGCTTTCAGTATCGGCGGCGGTTCGTCGCTCCAGGGTTTAGGGCTGGAGGGGCTCCAGGGTTTAGGGCTTGAGGAATTTAGGGTTTAGGGTTTAGGGTTCTTATGGAAAACAGTTTTGTTACTTCGAGTTTGAGGAATTCAGGGTTTAGGGTTTCCCCAAACCCTAACCTGGGGTTGAGCCTTTGGGCCTTTAGGGTTTAAGTTCATTCATCACCGCTCGCACACTGCTCGATGTCGAAGGCTTCGGGCCACGATTTGACAAAGACGAAATCTTGAAGAGTTTTATAAAACAGTGTTTTATAAACCAGTGTTTTATAAGACAGCGTTTTATAAAACAGTGTTGTATAAAACAGTGTTTTATAAAACAGTGTTGTATAAGACAGTGTTTTATAAAACACTGTTTTATAGAACACTGTTTTATAAAACACTGTTTTATAAGACAGTGTTTTATAAAACACTTATAAAACACTGTCTTATAAAACAGTGTTTTATACTGTTTTATAAAACACTGTCTTATAAAACAGTGTTTTATAAAACAGTGTTTTATAAAACAGTGTTTTATAAAACACTGTAGGTGCGCCTGGCCTTGTCTATCAGCTTCTGATATGTGATTGTCTGCATGCGTGTGCGTGGCTGCAGTGATCACTGCCACGTGCGCTGGTGAACCAAAGTGCGACAGCGCAATGCAGTGAGTGAAGATATCATCGATGTCAACGGTTGCTGCCTGGCGCCGGCAGAACAGGACGTCTGCCAAAATTTCCGTAAAAAAACATCAGCCGGAAGGCTGGCCATGGGGTCACGGCTGTACATGCCCCCGTAACCTTGCTTCTCGTAGAAGTCCCAAGCGTGTTCAAGCCGTGTACCACGCTTGAACCATGTTCGCTTCAGAATACGCACCACAGCGGCAGCCATCACTGTCAAGGCCAAAATGGCCTGTCGGATCTTGCCACTGGAACTGGAGCTGTTGAAGGTTTAAGGTTTAAGGCTAGGTTTAGGCTTTAGGGCTTTAGGGGTTTAGGCTTCTGAACACTAAACCCGAATGTGAAGACATCGGCTTTAGCCTTTGGGGTGGGGTTAAGGGTTTAGGGTCATAGGCTTTGCATCGCTTTGCAACCTTACGCCTATTCGCTGTATACTTTCCCAAAGGCTCCATGTACCTTTATAGTAGATACTTAGGCCTTAAAGTACCTATATAGGGAGCCCTTTAAGGCCTAAGTATCTACTATAAAGGTACATGGAGCCTNCTCCATGTACCTTTATAGTAGATACTTAGGCCTTAAAGTACCTATATAGGGAGCCCTTTAAGGCCTAAGTATCTACTATAAAGGTACATGGAGCCTTTGGGTTTCAGCCCCAAACCTTAGGGTTGGGGGGGGGGGGCACTCTGGACGACGTCTTCTCACGGAGCCCACAAGGCAACCTAGTCTGCAACACCAGATGCCTCGCCCTTTCATCCTAAAGTCCCTCGAACGACTAAGCAGAGACACCCTCTGTTCCGAAGTCGTACTCCTTGAATCTACTTCATGACTCAAACTCCCATGTCCACCTTAGCCCCGAAACCGCAAACCTGCATAAACTCGACTTGGCATTACTATCAGTCCCCCAGCACGAACAATTGAAGTAGATAATACAAATACATAACACAAACAATGCTGAACCCCAAGACCACGCAACCCAACTTCTAGACCTCTAAAGCCCATATCCCAAATCGCTACGCACTAAAGCAAAGCCCCAAACCCCCCTCCCCTCAGACCAAAAAACAAAAAGGCGTATTCTATACCCTACTGTACAAAACCAGAAACCCTAAACGCCAGCCCGAAACCCCAAAAAACCTGAAGCCTCAAAAGCTAAACCCCTGAAGCCCCCAAGCCTAAACCGTCTAAACAACTGCAACCCCAAAGCTCCAAAACCCCAAACCCCTAAAGCCCTACCTAGACCCCCCAACTACCGAAAATAGGGGACCCTAGTATAGTAGCCTAAATAGTACGTAGGATCCTCATTATAAGGACCCCAAAATAAGGTACCCATAATTTTCGCCAAGTGTACTTGGGGGGGGGGGGGGGCCCCGGAAAACCCCCAAACCCTTAGGCCGAGAGCCCCCCGCCTTCCCCCGGCCTGCTTTTTCCAAAACAACGGGGGTGGGGGCGTGCATCAGGCCGGTTTGGGGGCGGNAAAAAATAATTAGGTAGATCCTTAAGAGAACGACCACAAAAAAAGCCCCCCTTTTTTTCCCCCAGGGGTTCTGGTGGGGGGGGGGGGGTCCTGGTAAATCCCCAAACCTTCAAGCCAGAGGCTCCAGTCCTGTCCACGGCCTGCTCTTACGCATAAACCGGGACGGAGGACCTGAATATGCCAGTTTGGGGTTCAGGGTTTAGCGGGGAACAGAGGCCATGATTTTGTTTCTGGTTTTGAATTGAAGAAGAGGTTTCAATACTATGTTTCGGAGGATCACTAAGGTGTTACGCAGTTTTATTCAAAGTTCCTTACTTAGGATTCGAAAAACGTGTCTGAATCGAGCATTTTAGAACGGTTTTACGCAGGGGACTGTCAGGCACTTAACAGGAGGCCCACAAAGCCCACAGCCACGCAAGGAATACTCAGCTGTTGCTGCTGCTGTTCTGGTGCTTGTGGTGGCGGTGGCGGCGGCGGTGGCTGTGGTGGTGGAGGTG
>BGNK01002148.1:5629-29922 GCA_003297005.1 Symbiodinium sp. clade A Y106 | reverse complement strand
GGCGGGGGTGGTGGGGGTGGTGGTGGCAGTGTGCTGATGCTGGTGCTAGTGCTGGTGCTGGTGACATCATCATCATCATCACAATCAACATCGCCGCCACTTTCTGACTCTTTGTCGTGAGGCTTGTCTCCACGTTCATGTTATTCCTCATCTTCTTATCCTCATTATCATTCATCTTCTTCATTTTCATTATTATATTAGCACAGATGCAGCATGACTCATCGTCATTTCCCTGGAAGGCTGATGCAGCATGATACAACAGCAAGGAGGCTGACACTACAACGAAGCATCGGCCAAACCCAACATCTAAGCCAATCGGAACAGGATGGAACAGGGTTTGGGTGGGTAAATTTCCTGCAATCATGTAGCGACTATCAAACCCTAAACCCCTATACCCCTAGAGCCCTAAACTTTAAACCCTTCCTAAGCCTAACCACCACCCCCTAAAACCTAAATGGTAAACCCTAAGCCCTAAACCCTAAACCCTAAGCCCTAAGCCCTAAACCACCATCAGCCGTAAAACCCCGGCAACCTCTGAGCAGGAGGCAGCTGATACATCGGAGATCGTGGTGCCTGGGCGAAGCTTCCCAGGGCTCCCGGGTCTCCAGTTGCTTAAGTCGTAGGTTTAGGGTTTATAGGGTTTAGGGTTTATAGGGTTTAGGGTTTAGGGTTTATAGGGTTGAGGGTTTATAGGGTTTAGGGTACGACCGTGGAACCCGGTTCTGCATACAGTGAACCCCAGAAAGTTGGAACATGGCTTTAGGAGGATTAGTGCTAGGATCCCTTATACTTTACCTTAAGGGCATGAGGATAATGATGTTCCAACTTTCCTGCTTCTACTGTAGGGGCTTAGGGTTCGTGGTTTCGGGGTTTCGGGGTTTAGGATTTAAGGTTCACGGATTAGGCGTTTAGGGTTTAGAGCTTAGGGTTGGTTGCTGGGTTGCATATTCATTCTTATGTGCTTATGAACCTACTATGTAGCCTTGGGGCTTGCTTCTGGCTTAGTTTACTTGGGTTTAGGTGCCGGGTTGAGGGCTTAGGGCTTCAGAAGTTTGGCTTAAATGTTTTTGGGCGCAGAGTATACCCCGAACCCTAAACCTATCTAGACCCCCCAACTACCCTCTATTGTACCCATAGAGCCTCGATGAAGGGCCACAAGGGCTTTAACCTAGGAGCTTCGGATTGATTTAGGGCTGAGTGGTTTACCGAGTTCCGCGCGAGATTCTCGAGGCCCGGGGGCGGCTCCACCCAAGAGCCATCTCCTACAACAGGGTTGAGGGTTTAGGCCTTAACGGTTTAGTGGTTTAGGGTTTAGGCGTTTAACGTTTCGGGGTTAGGGTTTGGGGGATTAGGGTTTAGGGTTCTAGATTTTAAGGTTTAGGGTTTAGGGTGCTATGAGCCATCTCCTAGGACCCCCAAGTAACCAGGGGATACAAAGGACTCCCTTTCTGGTATCGGGTAGTTTTTAATTATAGGGAACCGACGACCACAAAAAGGGAAAAAGGACCCACGGGAGACCCAGTCTCCTATGACGCAACTCCTTAACTTCAGGGCTCGGGTTTAGGCTTGTGCGTTTTTTTTCGATATGGGTAGTAAACCCTAAACCCTAAACCCCTAAACCCCAAATTAGGATCCCTTTCAGGGCCCTTTGTCGTACTATTTTGGCGAGACCTGACAAGGGACTGTAATCTAGAGAGCTACCCCTAAACCCTAAACGCTTATTGGCTTATTGGGGGTTTGGAATTTGGTGCTTCGGGTTCTGGAGCTCCAAAGAATCTTGGATTTAGGGTTTCAGGGTTTCAAGGGGTTTAGGGTATACCTGTGGCCCCAAACCCTACAAAATAGTAGGTTATGACCCCTTAATTAGAGGGTAGAACCCTTAAAACGATAGGTTTTTGGATCCACAGGTAGGGGTTCAGGGTTCAGGGCTTCAAAGCGTCTTGGGGAGCTCCTGATAGGGGTCCTCTGAGCCTAAACACCTCTCTTCTTCAACTGGGCCCAGAAAAGCCAAACTTTTTCAAATAGACCACATGCACAGCCCTACCCAGAGGCTCCATAGTAGTTCCTTTTTTGGGGGTACTTTGTAGAATTCTAAATATGAGGCCCAAAAAGGAACTACTATGGAGCCTTAGGGTAAACCCTGAACCCTATACCGCGAATATACAAGGCCAAAAAGTTGTAAAGTTCTACCGGTGGCTAAGTAAGATGAGCCTTGAATGAACGTGTCAAGGAACCCTGTACCCAACCCTAAACCCCCAATCCTCCTAGGAGCCCCCAAGTACCCTGTAATGAAGCCCTTGTTGCAAATTCATAGAGGATATACGCGGTATAATAGGGGTAGTTGGTCCTAAACCCCAAGCCCCTAAACCCCAAGCCCCCAAAACCCAAAGCCCCTAAACCTTTAAACCCCTAAACCCCAAGCCCCTAAAACCCAAAGCCCCTAAACCCAAAGCCCCTAAACCCTAAGCCCCTAAACCCAGAAACCATGATCCTTTGNCCTAAACCCCAAGCCCCCAAAACCCCTAGCCCCTAAACCCTAAGCCCCTAAACCCCAAGCCCCTAAACCCAAAGCCCCTAAACCCTAAGCCCCTAAACCTCTAAACCTCTAAACCCCTACACCCCCAAACCCCTGCACCCAAAAGCCCGAAACCCGAATGCCCTTATAGTACCCTTATAGATCCCTTAGAGTAGTCCTTAAAGTAGTCCTTATAGGAACCCTAAACCCCTAAACAAGGCCACAAAAGATCCCTTAGAGTAGTCCTTATAGGAACCCTAAACCCCTAAACAAGGCCACAAAAGATCCACTTCTATCGACATCTGCGGGCTCCGCCAGTCCTGCCAACAAGGTGCAACCGGAAACCTCGCAACGCTTGCTACGTGTTGCGACACGGGCCTCAGGTCTCAGACCGACCTTTTCTGTTGGCCTGAAAAGCTCGACAACTCACTGGAACCTCCAACCGCCGTGGCCGGCCCGGGGCGCAGACGGCCAGCAATCCCGCGTCGTCGAGATTCCCGTTCCAGGACTCCGCCTAGGTCACACCCCAGGTCGCATCATCGAAGTCAGGATTTCTCGTCGGGGCGTACACACGCCACAGATCTGGGACCAGATCTCCGCGTGTTTCAGGATCGTCCAACAAGATGCCGACCTTAGAGTAGTCCTTATAGGAACCCTAAACCCCTAAACAAGGCCACAAAGCTCTAAAGCCCCCAAGAGGCTGGCCTTCTCCGGCGAACATCTCGCTGTTGACACGCTTCGGCTCCTGGCTGGGTTTGGGCTTGGATGGTTTAGGGTTTAGGGTTCAGGGGTTTAGGGTTTAGGGGTTTAGGGTTTCGGGTTTTGGGTTTAGGTTTGAAGGTTTAGGGGTGTAGGGCTTCCTTTGGTCTCCATTGTGGTTCGTTTTTTGTATAAACAATCTTATGGTTGAAGATCCTATACTATAAATTTGGCGAACCGAAAACAGGAGCTACAATGGAGACTATAGGCAACCTGAAAACCCTGATGACCTAATCTAGGAGCCTTGATGATTCGACTACGGCTTTAGGTATATTACCTACTTGTCCAGTATCTTGGGTAACTGAAGGTTAACCCCCTGGCAATTTACTGGGACTAGATAGGGATTATAGCACAGACTACTACTAGGTTGGGGTTTGGGCAGGGTTTAGGATTTTAGTGTGGGATTTAGGGTTTAGGGCTGGGGGTTTCGGGTTTCGGGCATTGTTTTTTTGGGGGGTTCGGGTTGAGGGCGTGGGGTTTCGGGATTATAGCATACACTACTACTAGGTTGGGCAACGTGGGCACGGTTTAGAGTTCGTAGGGTTTGGGGTTTAGGATTTAGGGCTTCGGGGGGTTTAGGGTTCAGGGCGTTGGGTTTAGGGCTTAGGCTTGTTAGGCGACAGGGTCTGAAGTATGGGGTTGAGGGTTGAGAAGCTTGCAGAATAATACTACTTACTACTGACTATATCACAACGCAATACAATGCATAATCAGCTTAAAAAGACCGTGGGATGCGCCTTGCACCCGGATACACTGGCAAGTCGGACGTGTTTCATGTCCACCCCCACTTGCTTAAGGAATTGCAGCACATCGCAAAAGCCTATCGTCCAAGGGTGCCCAGACAGGCGCCTTCATCTTAATGCCTTTATTTCAACACTGCACATTGCCATCGAGAAGTTGGGATGCACTGTATGTAGCGTAGGCTTGAGCATCCATGGGATCCCCAAGATGCGTAAGATCCACCCGTCTCTGGGCCAGTTGATTATCCAGCACGGCAGCTACAGCAACGGGCCAAGCAAGAGGAAGGAACACACTCTGGCGATCCACAGCTGCCCCAGCAGTGAACCCGGAGAAGAAGACAGACACAGAGAGCGTCAGCAAAGCGACAGACTGCGTCAACTTAGCAAGAGAGCAGCTTCGGATGTAGAAGAAGGTGGAACCGAAGGCTACAGCGGCCATCAAGCCCACAAAGACGGCCCGCGAAGCTCTTCAGGTTTTGGGGCTTAGGCTGAGGATGTACAGTCCCGGTATGCCCTGGCAAAACAATATGGGAGTTTCCGAAAATTAGGGGTACCTTATTTTGGGGTCCCCATAATGAGGATCCTACTATTTAGGGTACTATATTTGGGTCCCCTATTTTCGGAAACTCCCATATGGGGCTAAGGGTGTAGGGTTTGCGGTGTTTCAGTACTCTAGCAAGACCATTGCCGGGTTGACACAAACCCTAAGACCTGAACCCTAAATGCTAAACCCTCAACCTGGCCCCTAAATCCCTTAATGCCTTAAACCCTCAAGCCTGAACACTCCACAATGGGCTTGCAATCCACAAAAATTGCGGCTCGGGGGGCTTTGGGGGATTGCTGAACCCTGAACCCTAAATTTTCCACAACCCAAACCCTAAAAAGCAAGTCCTAAGAAAACACGTCCTAAACCCAGAACCCCTTAGGCGACGCAGTAGACCCTCACAACAACCCTCAAAAGTCCTAAACCCTCAAGACTAAGTCCTAAACCCTAAGAGCTAAGTCCCAAACCCTAAACCCTCAAAGAGAAAGCTCAAACCCTAACAACTAGACTAATTATCTAAGCCCCAAAAAACTAAGTCCTAAACTACAAACCCTCAAAGCGAAAGCTCAAACCCGAATAACTAAGTTCTAGACCTGAAAAAACTAAGTCCTAAACCCTAAGAACTAAGCCCTAAACCCCAAACCCTCAAAGCGAAGCCTAAGCCTTCAACCCTCAACCCCAAACCCTCTGCTTGGATGTTCATGGGTAGTTATACCTGGAGTTAAAAGTCCCCTAATATGGGTTATAACTACAGTTACCCTACTTATAACGCCACTTATAACTACCCATGAATCTTCAAGTAAGCGAAGCCCTAAACCCTGAACCCTGGCAGACGAGGAACAGCGAGCTTCGTCGGGAGCTGCGTGGAGGCCGGGCGATTCACCTGTCTCTGAGTTTTGCGTTTGGGGTCTTTCTCTGACCCTATCTTGGAGGTTCATGGGTAGTTATAAGTGGAGTTATAAGTCCCCTAATATGGATTATAACTATAGTTACCCTACTTACAACCCCACTTATGACTACCCATGAACCTCCAAGTACTGGTTCATGTGCGTATGTAGTTGCTGCCTTGCGGGTCTTTTGAGGTGCCTTAAGAACGCCAAAGTACCCAGAGACTCCCACACGGCACACGCACCTCAATTAAGGACTATACCTCAGATCATGTTGAGGATGATCCCTGTAGCTACTTTTTGGCATCTTGCTTCATTACGGGGTTTTGGAGATTTTGGTAGACACAGACTAACAGGTCTAGACGTAGGAGTTCCACCAACAACATGTCCAGCTCCAATTTGCGCAGGATTTTGGGCTAAGGGCTTGGGGGGTTAACGGTCCGGAACCCAGGGTCTCCAAACTAAGTGCCCCGAAGGATGCTCAAGCTGAAGCCATCAGGCTGCCGAAAGCCTGGCTACAATGTGTACACACTCTTAAACCTAGTATACATGCAAGGATACACCAAAACCGGTTCCCCAGCAACTCCTTCAACATCGGGATGCCCTGCTCTTGTTTTTCAGTGTTCCATAAGTTCATAAGCATGCCAAAATTAAATGGGCATGGATGCCAAAATCGTATAAGGGGGAACTATTTCGGCACAGCCGGAAACCAGCCGTCACAGCAGCGCCTGCAGAGTCGAGTAGCAGTTTCGCTTTTAATTATGGCTCACGTTACGGCGACATATACCTGGAGTTAAGGCATAGGGTTGAGGGTTACGGCTTACATAGGGTTCGAAGGTTAGTTGGAAATCTCACAGTCTCTACATGGCCCGCTACGAACCCTGGTAGACCCTTGACCCTCAGACTCTAAATCCCTACAGTCCCAAAAACCCCATGGCGAACATTAACACCAAACCTACGTACCCATAGGCCCCAAAGTAGTTCCTTTTTGGGGTTCATATTTAGAATCCTATAAGGGAATCCCCAAAAGGAACTACTATGGGGCCTATGGATAACCCCTACTACCCTGAATCATTGAACTCCCCTTGGAGGTGCTTGGGTAGTTATAAATGGAGTTATATGTCCCCTAATATGGGTTATAACTATAGTTACCCTACTTATAACCCCACCTATAAGTACCCATGAACCTCCAAGTACTGGTTCATGTAGGTAACCCCTAAACCCTAAACCCCTAAGCCCTCAACCCCTAAACCCCAAGCCCTAAACCCCTAAACCCTAAACCCCTAAGCCCTAAACCCCTAAACCCATCCTAACATTGAACTCCCAACCCCCAGACGTTCAACCCTAGCCGCTAAACCCCCTCAGCCCTGAGCCTTCCCCTAGACGCCCAGCGTTTAGGGTTTAGGGTTTAGGGTTCAGGGTTCAGGGCCTGAACCGACCTCTTCCCTACTTGAATCGAATCCGGCGTCACGACCTTAAAACCTTGAACCCAATACCCATAGGCCCATAGGCCCCATAGTAGTTCCTTTGGGGGATTCCCTTATAGGATTCTAAATATGAACCCCAAAAAGGAACTACTTTGGGGCCTATGGGTAGAGCTGCATGAGTCCTGCATGAGGGTCCGTGACCTAAACCCCCTCACTACCTCTATACCCAACGTTACTTAACGGGTACCTGGGGGGAGGGTCCCTTCCTTCATCTCCCGTTCCAGCAAGGTTTTGGTGTCGTGCGCATGGGATGTCGAGGACGGCTTCTTGACTTGAGTCTTTCTCTTGCGAGCCGCCGTCGTGGACAGCGACGGCGCGCCGTGGCAAACAAGCAAAAACGCAAGAAGACTGAGCCAACGCAACATGACCGTCCGTGAGTAGCCGAAGAGTGGCTTTGTTGCAAAGGCTTCAAAGACTAGATTGGCCATGGAGGGCAGACATCATGACTGCCAAGCTCGGCTGTGCCGGTCACGGTTTATAGGGGTTTGGGGATTTAGGGTTTACGCTTAGGGTTCATGGTTTTTCCTTCCCGCCTGGCTGCAACTATGCGGGGTTAGGGCGTTGCTATTGCTTTTTCAGGCTTTTCTGTCTTTCACTTGCTATGTGTAAGCCCCATGACCCTAGACCCTCAAACCAAACCCCTAAACAGAAAACCCAACAACCAACCTTAGTGCCCGGCCTTGCCATCCGCGAAGCTGACGGAAATCGGGATCCGAGAACCAGCAAACTGCCGGCCGTGGAAGAACCTCCGGCGGGGGCGGAGTTTTAGGGGCCCTTTAAGGATTCCTCTAAGGGGGTCCTTTAAATGGATCTCTACGAATCCCCTAAGTGATCCTGTAAGGGTTCCTTCAAGGTCTGCCTTTACGGGTTTAGTTCGGGTACTGCCCCCACCACGTAGCAGTCTACACTTGGAGTCATATTAAAGTCTATAAACATCATACTAGAGTCTATAAACATCATATAAGTCTATAAACATCATATTTAAGTCTATAAGCATCATATTGAAGTCTACAAACAGCATATTAAAGTTTATAAACATGATATTACAGTCTTATAAACATGATAGTATGGATATCATATAACTGCTACAGTTGGGATTGATGATTCAGGGCTCCTTTTAAGGCTGCCTGCAGGGGTTCCTGTTCTTAGGCCTTAGGGTTCCTTTTAGGAATTAGGTTTTGGGTATCACAGGGTGTGACATTACGGGATTCTGCACGGTGTCAGGGGCTTGTATTTTTATAGGGTTTTATAGGGCAGTCACGGCTTCATGGATCTAGGCATGAGGTTACCCTTGTTCGTTATGGATCTAGGCTCCGAAAAACCCCTTAATAGTTAGGTTACCCAAAAGGCGCAAAAGGGCACTACCCAGGAACCTATAAGGGTAGCTTTCTATAGCTTTAATGACTGCCAGGCGACCTGTCGGACCAATCACCTTTAAGTGTGGGGTTTAGGGTTTAGGGGTTTAGAGGTTTGAGTTTAGGGGTTTAGGTTTAGGGCTGAAGGTCATGTGGTAAAACCTACCCATAGGCCCCGTAGTAGTTCCTTTTTGGGATTCCCTTAAAGGATTCTGAATATGAAACCCAAAAAGGAACTACTTTGGGGCCTATGGGTAGTAAGTAGGTTAAGTTCGTTTCAGGGGATTTGAAGGCTACGGTGAAGCGTTTATGCAAGGATATAGGGTGGGTTTATAGCTTTAGTGCGTTGAGTGTGCTGCTTGCCGTGGAATATCATGCAGGACGGAAGTACAATCGCGAGAGGTTGCATCTGAGCACAGCGTACTATGCAGATTGGCTGTTCCGTTCGTGGGTTTAGAGATTGAACTTCAGTTCAAGACTGAACATGCAGGGGCTGCTCTTCATCCCGTTTCGAGCGACGACTCATACCAAATTGTTGTGGAGTTTCTGTCTACATCAAGTCAGCATACCACCCGACTCTGTTTTCTCTGGGGGGGCGGAGTGCCGTGAGGTCACCAGTACTAGTGCCTAGGAGAGCGTGCTGAGGATTGAAAGTTGTCCGGGGGTTTTGGGCTTAGGGCTTAGGGTTTACCCATAGGCCCCAAAATAGTGCTATGGGGCCTATGGGCAGCATTATACTGTAACGGACTCGTTCAAAGAAGTCGAACACCAGGTCCACAGTCGCCGACTCTGGGTACCTCCCAGGTGAGCTCATCCGAACCCAGAGAGCCCAATACCCCTTAATTCAGGAATATATAGCTTAAATCATAATATGAAGCCCTATATAATTTAAGCCATATTCCTTAATTAAGGGATATTGGGCTCACTGGGAGTCTTCATGAACAAACTCAGTGTGGTGCCGCGTCGCTGCTTTGGATGCATTGTAGATTTTGCGTACTTTTTGTAGTTGCACAGAACTGTCGCCGCCAGCGCGGCCTTCGAAATGGACAGGTCAAGATATTCCCCCAAGGGTCCAAAGGACCCAATAATTAGGTACTCGGTTTTAGGATAGTAGTTCTGTAGGTTAGGATTTTGGACAGTATATGATTATTAGGTAATTGGACCCTTGGGGTTCCTCAGGCTGAAACACAGGAACCGACATGCATAGCTGTGCGGAGACCTCATTCGGCCTTCCAAGAATGGAAAGTCGAACTGCTTGCCATCTTCATTCCGTTCAACCAAGGCCGGTGGCGGATGTAGCGAGGTCGAGGGTTTGGAGTTTAATTAGAGGCAAGGGTGTAGCGGAACAGATTTGGGGATGTTTGCGATGATCAAAGCTACTTTGTGCTTGAAGCCGCGTGTACGCCATGTCCAACCCTTGAACCCCACGAAACAAACAACGGTACGATGCGTAAACCCTAAGCTTTAAACCCCAAAACCACAAGAGCCGGAGGACAGACCGTCAAAAGATTACCAACAGGGCTTGCCCAGACCCTCCTTCTACCCTCTGTGAGACCTCCTTCTACCCTAAATGCCTACTATTAGGGACCATATACCCCTACAAAGAGGGCCCTGGTGGGTTTGTTAAAATAGGAGTTTCCGAAAATAGGGGACCCTAATCTAGTACCCTAAATAGTAGGATCCTTATGAAAAGAACCCCAAAATAAGGTACCCCTAATTTTCGGAAACTCCCAAATAGAGCTGTATGTATAACGGTGTGAATCAGCGCAAAACGGTTGATGGACAAAATCCTGCATGACCCATTATAAGGAATATATCATAATTCCCATAGTTTAGGGTCCTTAGGGTCATGCAGGATTTTGTCCATCAACAGAAGGACTCTTGCAAACTGCTCAGGCCCAAAACCCTAAACCCTAAAGCCTGAAACCTAAACCCAAGGAAAAAGCATAACCCTAAACCCTACTAGCATTGAGCCCTAAACCCTTAGTATCCCTAGTATCGAGCACTGAACCCTAGACCCTGCTATCGACTACCCATAAACCCTAAACCCTATTGGCCCTAACCCTACCTGGGACACCAAAAACCCTACCTTTTTAGGATTCCCTGATATGATTTCTGCATATGACTCCTTGACAAGCTAGGTTATTTCGGGTTAAGGTAACCCTTACTATCCAACCCTATTATCCCTAACCCCAACCCCCTAATCCCTAAACCTTAAACCCCTAAAGCTCTAGTATCCCCAGGGTCTGAAGGTCCTCCAACCCTCTGGGTCCTAGGTACTGTTATGGGGTATACTTCCGCAGATCATAATACTAATTCCTAATGCAGAAACCCTACATTCTACTATATAGTTCTTATAGATCCTCAGTGGATCCCTTAAAGGAACCCTTATGGTACCCTTAAGGGAACCCTATATAGGTACTTTGGACCCTTTGGGCAAAGCAAAGCATCGCCTGCAGACTCTGCTCACGGCCTCAGTGGAGGTCGCCTCAGCAATCAACACAAAGTCGTTTTTAGGATCCTTTTGGTTCCTAAACACGCACGCACGTTTTAGATTTTTGCTGCGTGTGCGCCCGGGGCTGGGGGCCGTCGGAATCCAATGGGGCGTGGGCCGGCCAGCCGGGGGGTGCCATTTTTTGTTTTTGCTGCGGGTGCGCGGCGTGTCTTTTTTTTGCTGTGGGTGCGCGGCAAGTTCACTCACTCACTTGCTGCCCGCCGCCTCCGAGCGTCCACTGTGCAGAAAAACATAACATAACTACTATCCTATACCCAAATACCTCATTATTGGATCCTTTGGACCCTGGGGATACCATAGGGGCCTCAACAATTAGAATAGGGTTTTGGGGCCATCATACTATACTTATACTAAGTATCTCCCAAAATAGCATTGGTAACTATTAAGGCCCCTATATATTAAGTATCTTACACCCGAACCTGCAGCATGGTCGTCCTTGAGGATTGCACTCTCTAGGAGGAGTTGGGCCACTGCCGAATCCATCGCAACAACTCCCCCAACCCCTGTGATCCAAGGGTGAGACGGGCCGACCAGGAAGAGCATATGAAGGTTTTGAACTGGAGAGCTAGCCTTGAACCAAGGAACCCTAAACCCTAAACCCTAAAAACCCTTAACCTCTAAACCCTATAAACCCTAAAAGCCCTTAACCCCTAACCCCTAAACCCTAAAAATCCTTAACCCCTAAACCCTAAAATCCCTTAACCCCTAAACCCTAAGCCCGCACAAAGCCGGCCGTAGCCCTGAACCAAGGAACCCTCATCAAGCGCCTCACCGAGCTCCTCTGGAACCCTCCGAAACGCCGAACAGGAAGATCATGGATTCAGGGTCTACAGGCCACAAACCCTAACCCCTAAACCCCTAAACAAACTCCTAAACCCCTAAACCCTAAAACCTTATGAGTATTACGAGGGGATTTGTAGGTTTAGTATTTAGGGTTACCAGGACCACCCCCCCAAGTACCCTTTGATAAAGCCCTTATTAATGGAGGGCATATATGGTATAATAGAGGGTAGTTGGGGGGTCTAGGTAGGGTTGCGGGTTACGGGTTGTTGAGGGTCTGGGGTGGGTTTGAAAATTTCGCTTATCAAGGCTTCATCCTTTGAGCCCTTCTAATAATAAGGACCCAGTAAAGGACATAAAGGTATGTACCAGTATAAAAGCCACATAAAACCCAATCAATAACACCATACACACAACAGAGAACCATATGGGTGGTTGTCAAAATTATGGTCCCTTTTTGTGGGTACCCTAAATAATAGGTGCCGTATTGTAGTAGGGACCCAAAAAAGGACCATAATTTTGAAAACCACCCATATAGAAAAGCCTTGCTAAACTTCTGGTGAGGTGCTCTTACCGCCCTTCATGGCGAGCGTGTCTCTGCTCAAGCGCACTTACAATCATGAACGAAATACAATCCAGAGACTCCAATATCCCCTAATTAAGGAATATACCTAAAATCATATTGGGGATCCGTTTGGAGTTTGATTAGTAACCAACAATCACAAAAGCCTAAACCCCAAACCCCTAAATCCTGAACCCTAAACCCCTAAACCCTAAATCCTAAAGCCTGAACCCCTAAACCCTTGGAGCACTACAGCCTCAGGCTTCGACATGAAGCACAGCCGATCCAAACTTGCCGCTGGGCTTGATGCTCGTTCGGACCTCCCCAGTCTGCAGATTCTAGGTTTCTGCGTAGCCCCATTCCCAGAGACTCCAATATCCCTTAATTAAGGAATATATACCTTAAATTATAGTAGGATCCCTAATATGATTTAAGGCATATTATTCAATTAAGGGATACTGGAGTCTCTGGGTTATAATAAGGGTACCCTTTCCCGTTCCCTACTATTCTTTGTTGATAAGGGGACCCTAAAAGAAAAAGGGCAAAAGGGTACCACTCAGGAGTCTAAGATTCGATTACAAGCAGCTTGTAATCGAATCTTAGACTCCTGAGTGGTACCCCTTGCTCTTCTATGGTTTCATAAGGTTAGAGTTGAGGATTAGAGTGTTTTGGAGCTCCTTTTCAATGTCTGCCAAGCAAGTTCGGACGACATCCATCAAGGCCTATTGGCTAGGGTTTAGGACTTAGGGATCAAAGAAAAAGGGTTTAGGGTTTAGGGTTTAGGGAGTTTGGGGGTGTAGGTTTGAGGGTTTATCTGCAGGCTCATTGTGTCTCAACTTAGGTCTGTCCCTCCAGCAATGTCCGTGCTGAGCCCCACAAGCCCAACTGAACCCTAGACCCCCGAGTCCCCCCAAAACCTTCAGGGTTTAGGGTTTAGGGTTTTTTAAGCCCTGAACCCTGAATCACTCCTAGCCTTCTGCACATCGGCTTTCAATCCGTGCGCTTCCAGCAGAGCCTCGCCATCTGAATTTAGGGGTTGGATGGCTTAGGGCTGAGGATAATTTAGGGGATTTGGATTTTGAGGTGTTTTGGTGGTTTAGTGTGGGATGTGTGGCTTACGGACTCGGGATGAAGATTAAAGGCTTCGGGATTCTCGCCATTTTCTCCTTGCGTTACTTAGGCTACTGTAATCCCACCCACCCCTGCAGCGTCTTCGTACCAAGCCCTAAATTACGTGGACCTACGCGGCTTCAAAGCTTCGATGCTAAGTGAGGGGTTGTATCTGGTCTGGCTCCAACTTTAGATTGGAACAGTTACCGCTGAAGCCCTGTATATGTTGCACATCGCAAGCCCGAAACGTCATGATTTAGAGGCAGGCCCCTGGGGGGGGATGGCACATGGAGTTTGCAAGAAAGGGGCTCTTGAGGATAATGGGTTCGGAGCCAACCTTTGAACTCCGTTTGCCCTTGTCCCTACCAGTGCTCAGCTTTGGAGAGCGCCACAGGACTGGACAAGTGCTCACGAGCGCTCAAAGCCAACGTTAGTGCCCTGTAATCCTTACTAGGCCTTAGCAGGGCTTTGCAATCCTCACGAATAAACCAAACTACAAAGGCTTGCTAAGATCTACGAGGGCTTGCCAGCGTTTGCTAATGCTTGGCAGGCCTTGCTTTCCAACCATCGTTACCCCGGTGCTCAAAGTACGAACACTCTAAGTACCTACTAAACTTTGAATCTTGAACATTACCTCTCGCAGGCCCCGTAGTCCCATTTTCCTATAACCTTAAGCCGCACCTCAGACCCCGAACCCCAAACACTCAAACCAGAAGAGCATCCCTGCACCCCAACGGTTGAAAAACAAACAACAAGTACGTAGACCCTCCAACCCCCGATCTCCCTAATGCCAAAAGTCCAAACTACCCATAGGCCCCATAGTCGTTCCTTTTGGGGATTCCCTTGTAGGATTCTAAATATGAAGCCCAGAAAGGAACTACTTTGGGGCCTATGGGTATGGGAGACTCTTAATCCTGATCCCGCTGGTGCACAAGACTTTTGAGCCCTTGCAGTAACCCGTGAAGTAAGCTGTATGGTAGCCCTGATGGTAACCCTTACAGTACCCCCGAAGTAACCGTTCCAGTAGCTTATGTAAATATAGGAAGCTCTAGTATTTTTAACCCTTACAGTAACCCCCGTGGCAGCCCTTGAAAAACACCAGGCAGCAAGCCTCAAAACCTAAAACCTAACCCCAAATCAAATCCTAAACCCGAACCCCTGAACCCCTAAACCTCTAAACCCTAAACCCCTAAACCCCTAAACCCCTAAACCCCTAAATCCCTAAACCCTAGACCCTTTGGAGGAACCTCACAGTTCCCCTTGAGGGTCCAAATAACAGGCTCCACTAACGGATTTATCACGGTCCTTTACAGGGGTCCTTTATCCGGCTCATTGAAGGGCTCCTTGAATGTTTTGTTGAAGGGTCCCTTTTATAGCCACCCTCCTTCCCTTCCCAGCCAATTGCCTCAACGACCTCACGACGGCAGAGCTTGGGAGGCAGGCCCTTCCTTGGCTTTTTGGGGTTACTGGGGTTTAACGGTTTAGCGTTCCTTTACAGGGTTTAGAGCCTTGTGGTTTTAGGGTTTAGAGTTTTCGGGTTTAATGAGAGTTCAGGGGCTGGGTCTTGGAGGGGTCAGGGCCTCTTATGGCGTAAGTCCCCTGTGGCCATGGCACTGAATCACAGGGTTAGTTAAAGACCGCAGTCTGGATTCCGGCCATCAGCCAAGCGAACGCGATGATGTTTGTGCCTCGCTATGCTTATAGTGCCGCTCAAGGCATTGCCGCTCAAGGCATCCATCTGCTTCTCCTGAATCGCACCCGCCCTGGAGGTCTAGGCTGAGGGATTAGGTTTTGGGTCATGAACAGCCCAGCGTCAGCTGCAGCACTGTGCGCCATTCCTGTTCTGGAGTTCAGTTTCCTGGTGTTGGGGGGCTTTCCCAAAGGGTCCAATGGAAGGTGAGTATATGAGCAGCTCTCCAAATTAGGTTCCTTTTTGGGGTCCCCCCAAAAATAAGGCACCCTTATGCCATTCGGAGGTTGTGTGGCCTGAAGTTGAGGTTGTGGCTTTTGCTAAAGCTGCTGGTACACCTATGCCAATGCACAATGTCGTTGCTGCTACCCTCCGTGGCACCCTGCACCCCGACTTGATACTTTTGTTGCGAATTGCAAAAAAAGGACTAAGAAGTTGCCGAGTCATATTCGAAGTGAAGCCCTGAGATAGTCTGCTTTGTCGCATACAACACCGTCATCATCGTCATCATCATCAACATATCTCTCGATCATCATCATGCCCATGACCTACATCATGATCATCATCATTGTCGTCAGCGTCATGCTACCAGCAATGTACTCGGGTTTGGGGCTTTGGTGCTTCGGCAGTTGGTTCCAAGACATGAACCACGCCGGCCATTCGGTCCTGCATTGATCCTATAATAACGATGTACAAACAACAGGAACATGAGCATCACCGGCAGTACGAGTGACGAGCAGGCAGTTGTGACAAGACGAAGGCTTCGAAGGAATAACATCAACAACTAATGCCGAAATCAGCACATAGCATCCTCATCGTAATCAGGAACAGTAACCGCTATCACCATGACATTCACCGCAGCCAGCATCGTCTTCAATCACGGCCACGATAAGGTGCATCAATTGGTGAAACACCCGGCGAAACCTGGCTTCCTTTGTTTTGAGCATGTGGCTCGAGCATCAACTGCCAGCTAAAGTAAAGACTCCCAGGTCCAGGGTGCGAGGTTTAGTTTTATATTCTACCCTAAACAAAAAAACCCTAAACCCAAAACCCTAAACCCAAAACCCTAAACCCTCAAACATGTTTCGGGATGTTTCCAGAATACATCTTGCGAACACTATCTAAGCCCTCGACTCCCAAACCCTAAACCGTAGGCCCTAAACCCCAATCCTAAACCTCGACTCCCTGTAACCCTTCCGGCGGCCTGAGATTTGGCAAGCCTGCAGCAGGGGATTTGTGAAGACATTTTGGCTTTCCTGAAACTCAGGGTTTAGGCTCTGCTTTAGGACACGGTATGTGAAACCCAGTCCCCATAATCTGTAGAAGATCCGGAAGGTCAGTCGCCGGTGCAGCGGCGACTATCGCCATCGCTGACAGTCGTTGTGCACAAGTGTGCGTATGCTGACAGCTACGGCCGAGTCACGCAATCTGTCCTACGAAACCCTGGACCTGAACCCTAAACCCCGGAACAACACTAAACCCCTGAAACATTCGGATATATAGATCTGCCCGTCTAATAGCCTACCGTAACATTTCGAGGAAGCCTTGAACCCGAGGCTTAAACCC
This sequence comes from Symbiodinium sp. clade A Y106, assembly GCA_003297005.1. Taxonomy (NCBI): domain Eukaryota; class Dinophyceae; order Suessiales; family Symbiodiniaceae; genus Symbiodinium; species Symbiodinium sp. clade A. Next base: position 13,412 of record BGNK01002148.1, on the reverse strand, counting down.
CAGTGCCCTGGCCTGGGCTTTTAAGTAACCAGGGAGAAAAAGTATAAACTTTTATTTCATAAGGGTTCCTTTAAGAAAAAGTATTAAAGTATGATACTCCAAAGCCCAGTGGCCTGTTCCAATCGATGTTTGAGAGCTCCGAGAAGCTCAGAAACCGCGGCTGAACGGCGCTTGTCTTGATGGGCCCTTCGCCTCTTGCGGATCCTGCGGTGTAGGTTTAGGGTTTAGGGTTTAGGGCTTTAGGGCTTTAGGGCTTTAGGGCTTTAGGGTTTTAGGGTTTAGGGCTTTAGGGTTTAGGGTTTAGGGTTTTAGGGTTTTAGGGCTTTAGGGTTTAGGGTTTAGGATTTTAGGGTTTAGGGTTTAGGGCTTTAGGGCTTTAGGGCTTAGGGTTTAGGGTTTAGGGCTTTAGGGCTTTAGGGTTTTAGGGCTTTAGGGTTTGGGGTTTTAGGGTTTAGGGTTTAAGGAGTTGAAACTTAAGGTTCTGGGGACTTTAAAGTCTTTTAGGGGCTTTAGGCTTGTATGGGTTCTACCAGAGTTCCATAGTGAATAAGGTTACATAAATACATATATATCAGGGTGTAGGTTTAGGGTTTAGGATATACCTAGAGCCGGCCGCTCCCGCCTTTATAGGTCCTCTCGGGATTCTTGTAGCAAAAGAAGGTCAAATTTGCAAACAAGGGTCGAATGGAAAACCTGAGATTTAGGGGTTTGAAGAAGTTTGAGATAATCTAAGTGGGGTGGGCTGTTCACTCGATAAGCCGAAGCTAACTACTTGGCTGCAACAAGCTTGTGACAGAATCCACACTGCAAGAACTTCAACTATTGAAAACCATGCTTGAGTGATTCCAAAAGATGCTAGAAGACCCGAATACAAGCCTGACGATCCACCTTCTCTTCATTTTCCTTCTCCCCTCATCGGTCTTCGACGACTTCGAGCTCATCGACAAGCGGATGGGAAGTGCTGGGCACCAAGATATGGTTTTTACGTAAGGCTAAGCTAAGCATAAGTCTGAGCATATATATGTGTATGCATACATGCATATACAAATAAGTAAAAATAAGTAAATAAGAATATTGAAATATGTGTATTATACAGTATACAAACATGTGTAGATGTGTATCTGTGTGTGCTGTTTGTGTTTTTGTGTTCATGTGTGTAGGCATGTACAGATGCGCATAACAAGTGTGAGTGAGATATGCCAGCGAGTTAAATGCATGTGAATCAAAACTACCTTGTATAATATTGCTGCATGTAGAAATTTTGCCAGGACGTGTGCACAGATGAACACATGTATGTGGTACGTATGTAAATATATGTCTCGTGGTGGCATGTACTCACGTTGCACGTAACGCACATACTTAAGTCTCTTTCTCTCTCTCTCTATATATATATACATATAGATACATAGACATATATATATTAATATATTACCTGCATGGATGATGCCTGCACACAGATGTGTGTCGGAGTGTGTGAAAGCATGTGTGTGCATGGATGTATGTATGCACCTAAGTATGTACGGACGTGTATGTGTATATATATATATACACATACATATGTATGTACCTATATGTGTGTATGTGTGTAGGCACTCATTGATCGAGCATGCACACATCCATGTTAAGTTCGTACATGTGTGCAAATACACTTCATAGTGCGAGCATGCGTGGAGAAGTGTACTTGTGGATAAGCAAACGAACATATTTTTCATATGTAGCACAGCTGCATGTGGATACACAGGCGGACACACACGCAGACATTCAACTGTCCAGCGTAGAAGACTTTCCACGCAAATGTAGGTACACGAGAATGAGGTTAGGGATTGTTGCGAAGATACGTTCGGAATGCGTGTCCGACACATAGGCACACTCCCTCCGACTGCAATCGTGTACCCAAACAGGAAGTAAGTATGGAAGCCCGCTGATACGTGCCCCTACTTTGTGGCGGTTCTGAAGAATGCGTAAACTATGGGTGATGGAGAAATAAAGGTGGAGAAGGGATTGCGGGATTTGATTGTTCAGACTTTCAGAGTTCGGGATCTGCATGTTGTATCAACCATTTATGTCGTTCATTATGTCAAACAATTCGGTAGGGGCCGTTGTGCACATACGACTATGGAAGGAGCATACTACATAGAAGTGTGTAGAATGGCTCATGATGCGGACCCAGCACTTTACGCATCCACTTCTGCCTGACGGCCTGCTAAAAGGCTCCTTTGAATGACACGCAAATGGATTCTGCGTAGGTGTACACGTCTTGACAAACGACATGGCCGGCCTATGAAATCCTCCTGTTGCTGATTCGCAGTTGAGAGAGGATTCATAATCCAATCGCCCCGCTGAGCCTCATACATCATCTGAAAAGCACAGTGTGCCAGCATATGGCTTTTCGGAACAAGCGGGTATCTGTTCATGCTTCTTTTGAGAGCTTCTCCAGCGCACTCCTGGTAGATCAAGAGAAAGGATTGCAGAATGGAGGCCAATCGCCTCCCGCGTCGTGCCGGCACCCAAAAGCCTTCGGCATAAAGCACCGATATGAACACATTCACCAAGCGTGTGCCCTTCACCTTTGTTTCGCAGAGAACTCTGGGGTGCAGCACAAACTAAGCTTCCTAGACTGTTTCTCTTTATTAAAACCGAGTTGCTTTATGAACCCAGGAAAACAAAAATTGTTGATTGCAGTTGAAGGTGCGATTCCTGAAAGGATTTTATCAGGTGTGCTCTCATCAATGAATCTCTCACAAAAGTCCTGCAAGTAATGCATTGTTTGGGTGGACACCTCTGCTTTGCTCCACAAGCCCTGTGGATAGGATTTGTATGAATCCAGGCTCAGGTTGTCTCTTGTAAACTCTTTGAGATACGGTGTTATGCCGACTCGGGCACAATAGCTTGTAAAATCAGCTGAAAGCCAATCCAGCTTCTTCTCGATTGACGTTGCTGGGATCAGGTTCCCCTCAAAAATGAATATGACCAGTGCATTGGCAACCCAAAACTTTGCCAAGCCATTGTGAAAGTTGTGCCAGAAATCCGTCACAAAAAAGGCCTCTGGCTTGTCTGGCAAACCAGGAATCTCCGCCAAAATCGGCGGCTCTACAACCCACGGGCGCACCTCGAAGATTGTCTGCTCCCATGCCGCCCCAGGCCTGAAGTCCTCAAAAGGAACATGCACAGGGTCTTCTTGCCCAGCCTTGCACATCCAACAGATCCCAGGGCATGGGTTCTTCGATTGCGCTTTCTTAGCCACTCTGCTGTAGTTGCGCGCAAAGTTTCCAATCTTGCCTAAGGCAGGCAGATCGCCTTTGACCCCCAAGATTTGGACCCAGAGCCTTTTGTCTCCCCCCTCGCTTGTAACACCCTGCGTGGCCAGCTCGGTCATGTCAGACCCAAAAGCAGACATCAGCTTGTTCAGACACGAATCATCCTCGTTGATGAGGCTGCGCAGCAGGGCCCCAAACGTAAAGTGTGTAGTCCAAGTTGAACCGATATAGTTCATGCCCATCGGGTCCCGCTTGATGTGAGGTTTGCGAACAAATCTTTTGGCATAGCCACGTGTCCCCTTGCCCAGGCAACCATGCACGCTCAATATCAGTAAGGCTTTGCTTTTATAAGTCCTCCCCTCATCCACGTGTGCAAAAACAGGCACTGAGCGTCGCAGCTGCAGAGTCTCGTTTTCAGCCAAAACAAAGACCTGATGCTCTGGGTACAGCGCTCTGTAGCGCTCCCAGAACTCTTCAAGCCTGGGCTCCATATCCTGCTCCGGCACACCAACCAGCTGCTGAAGCTTTCCGTAATCCAAAAGGTATTTCGCCCAGCTCGAAAACTTTACCACAGGCAGTTGTGGGAGCTCCCCGGTATCTCCAGCACGAATGGTGTCTATTCGAACAGGCACAGTTAAATCGTACTTGTTGAAAAGCTTGTGACAGGCTTCTTCTGCATCTTTTTCACGAATGTTTGCAAACTCTATCAGAGCAGGCGGCAAAGCACTGATATCGTTGCCTGCGTCCTCAACGGCGGCCTTGGCCACCTCCACTGCGTGGTTGCATGGGGCCTCGGCAAGCCGAAACATTTGTAAGGCCAGGGAAGGACATGTCGCAACACTTGCAACACTCCACACTTCGCACACAGCATTGCTGACCAAATTTTGCTTTCAACGATGAAGCCCCAATCTTGCAACGAATCGCGAAAAAGCTGTTTTGTTAACAGCGAACCTGAATTTTCGAAGTATGCAAGCCGGCTTTATCCCACTCTACAGTTTTGATCAGCTCGGCCCCCCGTAACGTATGCATAGTATGGAGGCACAGAAGATACCCTGTTCAAGGCACCTTCACCTCCACTTCCTGGTGTGTTTTGACACCCGGAGCAATTGTGAAACAAACTGACTAGAGCAGCTTCCAACATGTGAACCTCTTTGACACTGGTTCCAGAAAAGATAACCCACATGGCCGTAAAGTTTTTGCGTTTGTAATCTACATAACGTACAACTGGGTTCGAAGTCACCCCTACTTTAAAAACACACAGACTGATGCTCATGTGCTCCCGGAAAGACATAACTCGCTGTGCACAGTAGGACAGAATTCGTCCGCTGCAGGGCGGGCTGGGTCGCAAAGGCATCAGGTGATTGCACAAGCCGAACTTGCGAACCTGTTGCCATGGAATCGAAGCCGGATCAGCACTAGCAGCGATACGTTCCAGGGTTGCTATTGTAGCGCCAACCTGAGATGTCCAGTGGCAGCTAGAGCACAGAAATATAGCTACAGTACTGGGTGACCGTATAGGTTTGATTCTGCAGAAGCTTTCGGTGCCGACAGAACACATGCAGCCCCGGCATACAAACAGCAATTGAAAGCTGCCCAGTTGCTGGCACGTGGTCTTCGCTGTCACCTCGATCCGTCGGGGCCACGGGCACCAAGTGATTGAAGGGCTCAGTCCGCAAACTCCTGGGATGGGCAGTGTTGCTACTTTGTGGGTTTGGGGTCTTTGTGCTGGGCCTATCTAATTAAGTCTATTGTACAGGCAAAGGCAACAATGTAGATAGCAAGTGATAACGAGTGTCTTGCAACCGTCATCACTCCTTGTGGTCTGACTTAGTGAGGATTCAGCAGCACACCGCTTCTTACCATTGGGGTCTTCATAGGTGATCATTTCCAGAAAGTCTTCCAGTGTCTGGCCGCGCGAGTAGGCCATTGCTTGTCCCTGACAAGGTACCCTACCCTGGTTGCAGCACAGATCCCTAGACTATTAATTGCGGGTACAAACAAAGAACTGTACTTGGTGAGACTGCTGTATACGAGGATGGGAAAACCAAAAGCGGGAAAACTAAAAGCCCGATTGACCACCGAAATCACCTATGGAATCAGCAGTTACATAGGATTCATTGTAATACAACGGTGTGCTTACTGTGTTTGTAAGCCTGAACAGTTACAGCTGCGCACAGTAGCTTTTGCTTATGATGCCCACAGCAGCTGAAGACTCCAGCATCACTCGACTGCCCACATGCCACATGGATCCTGAGGCTGAAGCTCCTCGAGCTACTTGCTTCGCCAGCTTCCGAACCACAGCACCTGGGTCCCAACCTGGCATGGAGTGCAGGGCTGGTATCTGCTGCTGGAGTTACATAACTAGGCTTTTGCGATCAGGGCAAGTCGGGTTTCTTCGGAGCTACTTTCTTGGAGAGAACAAGGACACAGGTTCTCATTTTCAGGGAATTCCTTAACCCCAAATAACCTACCTTTTTAAGGATTACATAAAGATATCATATTAGGGAACCCTAAAAAACTAGGTTATTTGGGGTCCAGGTTTATGGGTTGGGACGTTACGTAGTTTGTGCTAAGTTCACATACCTTCTCCTACATATGGTTTTGCGCAATGAAACGGGGCATCGCTCAGCCAACCTTTTCATGTCCTCGTACGAGACAACAGAGCTTCCGATTCAAGCCAGTAGTGAAAACCCCGGGAACTCGCGAGCAGCGGCGCTGCTGCTCATGGGCAATAAGCAGACTGCCGCCCAGAAAGAGCTTATGTGGTTATACTTTGAGATATTGAAATATTCCCGTAGGTTAGGTAAGGTAGCTCACCAGCCTCTATATATATATGCATATAAAGACTATATATCTATATTACATATATATATATATAAATAGGTATATAGTGAGGGAGTTAATTAAGGGGCCGATAAAGACTATTTTGGCAACCCTAAAGTACAATCCTTTATGTGCTGCTGGCAAGCATGGTCAGCTGTGAAACCAGGAGGCAGTGTAGCTTATACATGCACCCGGAAACCCCGTAGCACGAACTGACAGACCAGCTCGTGTTCTCAGCCAGCCTTTGCATTAGATCGCTTCCCCGCAACCTCTGCGCACTGGGAATCACCAGAAGAGGCTCAGCCATACTTGGTTTTGAGGGTTCTGAGAAGGGTCCTTGGAAGGCAGCTCAACATGTGTAAACAAATAAGATTGTATCTAGGGCCACGAAAGAGCTGATTGCAACTGGGTTTCTTCGCTGAAGACTCTGCTGTCGTGACCTTGGAACACCTTAGGTAGCAGGGTGCATACCTGATGCGAGAAGCATCATAAGACCTGGTTGCACAACGTGACTACATCCCAGGAAAGCATGAAGAACTTCTGCATTCGAGAAACACCGTCGTAGACACCTGGGTTTGCTTGGCGATTTTGCCTTGAAACCTAGGCTGCACAAGATGTCTGAAAATCGACATGAAGAACCACGATCTCGAGGCCAGGAGGAATACTTTGCAATCGTGCAACTCAGTCTCTTCAGTCGCACTAAGTTCGCGAGAAGGAATCTCAGCTCTGAGAGATTCCACCTTTTCATACTCAGAGTGAAGGAGCTCCACTGCGCTTTCGAGGGCAGTGTGGGACCTCGGTAGCTGTATCAAGATTGCCACACAGCAGAATTCGAACACAGGACAATAACACAGATAAACACATGTGCGCATACAGTCTTAAATGCAGGGGCAGGGCTTATCGATCTTCTTCTTCGCGTTGTCGTCGTCGTTGGCTGACTCTCTGTAGGAGTCGATATTACTCTGCAGCTCCGTCACCTTCGAGGCCCGCTGGAGCAAGGACTCCCCAAACTTCTTGAAGGTCTTCTCCTCCTTGTCAGCAGGAAAAGACAGGTTTCCATGATCGCAACGACATGTATGATAAAAGCTGGCTACACAATGAAACTTTGCAGGATCCTGCTTGAAGGCTGTAATCTCCACTGCACTTTTGCCCTTGCCCTTGCCAGGCTGTTCATGGTCTTCCTCGTCGTCATCACTCTCGATCCGCTGGACACCCAGCCGATTGAACTTGAGGTCGGTGGACCCCTATAGATCAGCTAGCGCCGTACATGCGTACTTTGCGACCCAAGCAAGAAACAGCACCGGTTCAATGCGTAGGTGCGACATTGCAATCCTGTATATATAGTGTGTGCATGAGCCAAGCTGCCGTTCCCGTGGTCTGCTCGTGCTCCTTCTCCTCCTCGTGGTCGTAGTCCTCCGACTCCGAGTCGACGTCGACCTTGTACTTCATGTGCTGTTGTACTTGTCCTTCCTGCCGAAACATGTATGTGGAAAGTCGTCTCTTACTGGCACCATGCACTTTGTCATTCCGGAAGAATTGAACATGCAGTAGGAATGTCAATGTCGTTCACGGCACAAAAGCACACCCAAACAAACATATAAACTATCCAAAACACACGAACAAGCAAGCAAGCAAACAAACAAACAAGCAAATGAACACACACAAAGAAACAAGCAAAGAAACTCACAAACCCACCCACCCAC
>BGNK01002147.1:0-112445 GCA_003297005.1 Symbiodinium sp. clade A Y106 | reverse complement strand
GTGTGTGTGTGTGTGTGTGTGTGTGTGTGTGTGTGTGTGTGTGTGCGTGTGGGTGGTGCGTAACTGCATGCGCATGGGTGCGTACTGGTGCATATGCGCAGGTGTCTTTGCAGTGTGAAACATGTATATATAACATAGCGTAGAGTAGCGTAATGAATGTAATGTAACACAAGGTGTTATGCATGCATGTATGTATGCATGCAGGCATGTATGTATGTATGCATGTATGTATTGCGATGGTATGATATGAAACCCCATGTCGTGTAATGTATGTATGTATGGATGGATGCATGCATGGATGGATGTGTGCAACATGTAAATTTCAAAAGATGTGGGTGTGTATGTATACATGGATTCACACATGTAAAGGTGCACGTATTTGCGAATGCATCCGAATATATACACATATGACAACGTGCTGGTATGTGTAGCCTTTTGCACGCGTATGCATGCAGGCGTTTGTCTGTGCATGCAAATACGCATGTAGGTATATTGTATCCGACGCATATGTACATAGGTACGCATGGACGTCGGCAGTATGTAGTTCTGGTTGGGTGTAGGGTGTAGGGTTCAGGGTGTATGATCTAAGCTGTNTGGGTGGGTGGGTGGGTGGGTGGGTGGGTATGTCAACGTGTTCACCTGCATGTTTGTACCTGCATACGTCTGCATGCTACATGCATGCCATGTATACGCACTCATGCATGCTCACGCTCCCGAACCCTATCCCACAAAACTGATGAGGAAGAAGGAGAATTTGGATGGACAAGTGATCAAGTATCAGAATCAAGAAGCAAAGGGATCGAAGATGAAAAAGAAGATGCAGAAGGTGAAAAAGACTATGAAGGAGATGAATTCTGAAGAAGATGAAGAAGATAAAGTAGAAGAAGGAGAATCCAGATGGACAAGTGATAAAGTTTTTGAATCTGGAAGCAAAGGGTCAAAAGATGATAAAGAAGCAGATGAAAAGATGAACAAAACGATGAAGGAGATGAAGATGAAGAAGATGAAGAAGAAGATAAAGTAGAAGACGGAGAATCCAGATGGACAACTGATCAAGAACTAAAATCAGGAAGCGAACGAATAGAAGATGAAGAAGATGAAGTAGAAAATGAAGCAAGCCTGGAGCAGGTTGGGCCGACGCGGCGCCGTCGGCGTTCCAGTCCGCTGCGCGGTGCGTTGGGAGCTTCGCCGTTGGGACCTGTATTGCAACTGCGTGTGCAGCGGCTGTAAGGAGCTGCCTCTGCTTTATACTCTCACAACTCTGACTGGCCAGGCAAGGTCTCTTGGTGAGCGAGTCGGACTGAGACACCTATACCGGAATGCCTCGCCTTTAGGGTTCGTTAACACGGTGTTTCCAGAGGTTTTGCGCCTTGCGCTCGGTGTGGGTGAAGTCGTCGAGTTTGACACTTTAATCTTTAGATGGCGTGCAAAATAAGATAGGGTTCTATACTTTTGGTTAACCAATGCTCCCGAGTCCTGCCATAAGACCTCAACCATGAATCCAACAATAGCCTACTTAAGGCTGCGTGCCAGGCTTTCACGTTCAAGATTTTCGGCTTCCGTCGGATGATTTACAAGGGCATGTCACAACGGCTATACAGTCGCTATACATAAGCTGGGGTGCCTGCACACAGGTCGACGTGCTCTGCCGACTAGATCGCTGTTCGGGCGTGAAGCTCTCACCGTCTAGCCAGTGCTATCTCTCTCACTGCGTAGACTCTACTCATGGACACTGGTGCTCGTAAGAGTAGGTTCCGGGTTTTAACTCTGGAGATTCTTCTTTTCACGGTTGTGGGCTTGGAGGAGCCTGAAACCTTCGTCCTGCTTTCCTGAGGCTTCAGAGCCCACGTCTAGACAAGGCAAGGACGCACGACAAGCTGATGCGAACTGCACGACCCCTGAACCCGATCTTAACATATGTTAATCCTCTCAAGGACCTGAAGGACAGCAGCAACTCAAACTCACACTCGACTTCCTGTCAAGGCGCGACTGCGAGGCGGACCTCACAACCGAGGGCTCCGCTGGTTCCTCGAAGGGCTGCCTGTCTTTCAAGGCTTCTTATCCCTCTTGCATGGCTGTTCTTGTTCGCTCCTGCCTCGCATGGCTGGTTTGGGGTTTAGGGTTTGTTTGGGATGTTGTTGGGGGTTCTCCGAACATGTACAGTAAGGGCCCTAACGAAATTTTTCAGAAGGGCTTCGCAGAATAGGCAGTGTCATGTAAAGGAGGCTTCATGATGAAAACCCTGCGTGGACCCCGAAAGCCCTAAACTTCTAAACCCGAAACCATGAGCCCTCAGGCTCTCCAGACATCCCAGCTGCCTCTCAAGCCACAGATTCAGCTTGCCAGGTTCCCAGGGCAAGCTCCGCTCCTGCCCGACAGTCCACAAGTTTGCACGATGACAGTTGATGGATGTTTTCTGGTATAGTAGTAGAAGGTTTAGGGTCATTGGTCTAGGGTCATTACATCGAACAACGACTTGCAAACCTGCACGTGTCTAGCAATAAATGCAAGAGCTGGGCTCTGACGCCTTTTGTGGGTTTGCGGCACTCACTCGCGGGCTGTTCTTGGCCCGGCCTTGGGCATTACGATTCTACGGTATGAGAACATTAAGCCTGCAAACAGAGGGATTGCAACGTTTACTTCACTGCAAGGAAGACCCCTGCAGCTCCTATGTCGCATGGTGGTTTCAGGTTCACCTGTGGGCTGCGCTGAGGCATCTGCTGGGCGGAACCACAGAGCCAGGGGCTAGAGGTTTGGGGCATGAATCCGAAAGGCCTTCGGGCTCTTTGACGGGCGCCGAATCCGAAGAATCTTTGCACACCGCGAACTCTTGTAACTTCGCTTGCTGAAGTTGCTTTCGAACACATGCATTGCGCACTAATATGAAGAAAGGCTCGGCAAGAAAGGCAAAATCGAATCCAGATCTGTCAGTCAACAACCCAGGAAATAAAAGAGTCTGGTAGACCTCGTCAACCCGACAACTCCTTCTTGGCGGTACCGGCGCTGGGCGGCCGAGCTTTATATGCAGCCAGCCATGAGAGCTCCTGACAACCACCGGATGTGGCATGGCACTATCTCCTGTCTGGCCGTACTAAGCGACATCCAGGCAAAAGAGTTTTGAGAAAAACCTGGCATCGGCAACAATAGCATCTATCTCCTCCGTCATTCCTGCCGCCCGTGCTCCTCTTGCTCGTGCTTATCCTTCCCACTGCCACTTACTGCTAGTACGTACGTATGAACGGTAGCAGTGCAATAGCAGTAGCAGTAGCAGTAGCAGCAGCAGCAGGAGACGTAGTGGTAGTCAGTAGTAGTACTAGTACCGGCTCTCCTAACTAGCCATCCCTCACTGCACATCTGAATAGCAAAAGCCATCAAATGCAGATCGCCAGCCCGCCGCCTTCTGCGCGGCCAAACTCAGCCGCGCCGGCCGCTTTGCCGCGCTGCTCGGCCGCACCGGGGTGAGCGGGGCCTGGTATTCCCTAAGTAGCAGTGCACGCATAAAGCGCGTTGAAAAACCAATCCAGTCAGTGGGTTTTTCGGGTGTACTGCTCGGGATGCATCAGCGATCATAAGCGCCCGCGTGTTGGGGTGCGCGCGCACAAAGCTGGCAGCCAAGTCATTCTGAACATGCCGCTCTCCCGAGGCCCTGCAGAAGCAATCGTGAATGAAGGACTGGAGACGAACTGCACCTACATGACCTACATGTAGTGTTCGGACCGTTTCATCACAGTCTGGTCGTCTCACAGCGTACTGCACCCAAAACAATATAAGGGGCTAGCCCCACATACAGCTATTAATAATCCTTCATCGGAGCTGAGGCAGCAGCTGACATCCTCCAGCCATCCAAGCGTATCTTGAGCCCAAATCGTCCACAGAAGATCATGACAAGCTGATGAAGCAAGCTGATGTCGAGGCCTGAGATTGAGGCCTGCGACTCTCCAGTCAAGCCCCTCATAAACAACTTGGGCAGCTCTGGGACAGTTTAAGTTGCTACCACCGAACTCTGTCTCGTATCCTTTACTCGTCCGCTCACGGAACATGTTTCAAAAGCTCGGGGCTGCCAGGCCTTTCGGAAGAAGGGAGCCGACTCACAGAGCGAGTTGCAACAGACTTGGACAAACAAAACGCGAACCCTGACTGAGAAGAGCCAAGCTCTCTAAGCTGCCCTGGCAGGGTGTTTGAATTCCAGCACCTGGTACTCGACGCGACCGAACCCTTTCAGACGGTGGACTCTCCGAAGTGAGGTCTGAACAATGTACGCTCAGACGAAGGTTAACTCGAAAGGAACGTAAGGGCGCGGCGACATTTAAATTTGCCACTGCCGGTTCCCAGTTCGATGATCCAGAAGTAATTCGAGGGTTACCGCAAGGGTTGACACGCTTCGTTATAGCACCCTGATGCTGAGTTGGGGGCTTGTTCTCACAGTCTCGGCGGTAGGCCTCCATTCGCCGGTTCCTGCGAGTGTTTGCGGCGGGGCCTCTTGATTCATGATCTAAATTTAGTCCCCTCGCTTGGTCAAATCCTCTAGACTCTCTTGCACCCCGTCAGGTCCAGAGCCGGTTTGCACTGTCGAAGAAGATCGGATAAATCGCGTTCAGTAGAGCGTTTTTACTACAGACAAGCCATCAACCTGAAGCCGACCAAACTTGAAATAGAATCCTGCGCCCCGCACTCTTAATTCCTCGAACCATGCCCAAGCGCATCAAAAGGAATATTCTCCGTCAAAGCCCACACAGAAGCGCTTCAACATCACTAAGACCGAAGGAACTCACCAATACTTAAACGACTAGCCAATAAACTCTCAGCCTTGACTGCAACTAAACCCTCTAGACGTACCCAAGCCATCCCAAGCCCTCGAACGCAATTGTTCATTGGTGCCGAGTTGCATCTCGGCCTTTTCCTCGGAAAGCCTTCACCAAGGAAAAAAAGAGGTAGCATAAGGGTTTCAGGCAGCTCTGGGGGGCTCCTTGGTACACTTTGCGGTTTCGGCGCTCACACTCTGAAAATCCTCAATGGTGAGATCCTGACAAGTACTGAGTACTGACGCCCTGACACCAACAGTCCAAGCTTCCGAACCACCACACCCTACATAAAAAAAAAAACTACTGGTGCTGAAGCTCACAGGCTTTTTTACGCTTCTCTGCCCACGCACGTCTGGTCAGCTTGCTGAGCGACCGTTCGAGCAGCGCACTTCCTGGAGCCAGGAGCGTGCGGCGTGCTTTGCTCCCATCTCGGACAACTTGCAAAAGACTGCATCTTGCACCCTTCAAGGGCTTCGAGTTTACTACGCTGCCTACACTGAACTCTAAGTCAATTTTTGTCAAACCCAGGATCCCAAACAAGGAAATCTTAGAATTAGAGCGTAAAAGCCTTTCACGGCCAGCCTCGCGCAGAGCAGATTTGCTCCGCTCTGTTCAGCAGCTGCCGATCCGGAGGTTTCTCAAAACAAGCGCCGGGTTTCAAGCTTGAGGAATTCGGAATGCTTCGGGGGCATCTGCTACTAGTTTCTAGTACCAGCGGAGCAAAAAGAACTCCTTTGATCTTGAGAAATATCCGTGCCATGGAGCCTCTTGATATCCTTAGAAAGTTCCATGCCTGGGCAAAGCCCAAAACTTGAAGTTGCAGCTGAGTGCTTGCCTCACAGCCGAGTGCTGGATGCGACTTGAACATGTTAACCTGCTCGAGATTGGCACGGGCTTTCACAGTCCGCAGTCTGACACATGCAGTTTTCAGTATGGGGTGGCATCCAGGTCACCCTTCAAACTGGCCGTGACACCAGCGCTTCTCTGCAACGCATTAATTCGTTGGTCGTCCCCTTGCTGGCACGTTGCCGTTCTGTGCGCCGACTAGACTGTCCATAGAAACCTCGTACAGTGACAACTTGCAGGGCAACATGCCTGGGAGGGGACCTTTACATGCTTGCCAAGGCGTCGGGCTTGGCGTATCGAGCCGTCAGGAGTCGCTCGAGTCATCAGACTTGCGACTTCGGGCGGGTTAATAGTGCAGCACACTGCAGCCTTCGCTGCGAGAGGGGTCGGGGATTTCCGCACGAATGCTGCAATCATGTTAACACCTCCAGGCAGCACTGAGGAACATCAACCTAGTGTACGTGTTTGATGTATTTGGTGCCACGACATGTAAACTCCAGAGCCTGTGACCGCATAGCGCTACTGAACCCAAACCCTACTTTACTAAAACCCTCTCTCTCTCTCCCAGGCATTCGGTAACCCTACTAAAACCCTAGACTCGCTGAAGTGTAAAGAATTAAAAGCCCAAGGCCTGAAACCCGAAAGCCGAAGGCCGAAGCCCAGGTCCCAAACGCCTCAAACCTTGAGCAGCTCTTCCGAACTTGCACAGGAAAAAAGGGCCTTTTTATAATATTATAATATTACATATACTATGAGAATAGGGTCCCTTTTTTTAATACTAAAGGGGTCTCTATAAAGGCCACTATAGGGATGTAGTATAGGGGCCTTAATAATATTACCTATACTATTTTGGGGTTCCTCATTTTTAGTCAGTTGTAATATGCTATACCCCAAAACCCTCTTCTAGTTACGAAGGCCCCTACATCATTGCAAACTGAACTCCTAGGATCTCCACCCACATAGGGGCTTGTGAACGTTGGGAATATTTTAAAGGTAAGTATTCGACCATCTAGTTTCAAAACTGGGTTTCTTTGTTCAAGACTAAGGCAGTGGACCATCACAACCCCCTTCCGCAGTTGTGCATAGACAGCCTTTGCAAGATGATGGTGCGAAGTTCAGGAGAACATTGTCCATGCCAGTGCGGCCAAGCTCAGATGTCCACGCTTTGCTGCAGCTCGCTGACTTGGACGAGGAGCAACAAACGGTTGAGGGTTCAGGGGCTTGGGGTTTAGGCGGTTTAGGGATATTCCGATTTGCTGACACAGCGGGTAAACGTTGTTCAGCATAAACATGAATACAAACATACAGGTATATGGAGAGACCAGAGGTAGATAACGAACAACGTGATACAGCATCACCCTGTCATTGAATGATGAGCATGCATATAGATGAATAAACAAGTGCATGAATGACTAAACAAGTACACAAAATGAACAAAACCAATAAATAAACAAAGATACATGTCAATCTGTGTGTATATATAGCGGATATATATATATATATATACATAAACAGAGAGAGACAGAGAGAGAGAGAGAGCGAGAGGGAGGCAGGGAGGGAGGGAGGGAGAGAGGGAGAGGGAGAGAGGGAGAGTGGGAGAGGACTGTTCTAAACCCTAACCGAACACCCTACACCCCTAAACCACTAGACCCTAAACCCTAAATCCTAGACCCAAACATTCAGATTTCACCCCGAAGCCTGACGCCTGACTTGCACACTGAACTGCCCCGGCCCAAGCTCCTTTACCATGAGGCTCTAAGGACTCATAGTTTATGGCTTTTTGGGCCCAAAGACATTATTATACAAGGCTTTTGGGCTATTTTGAGCGGGTTTGAGATTACGGTTCAGAGCTTCTTGGGGTTCAGGTTCGAGCCTTTCAGGGCTACTGTTTAGGGGTTATAGAGCTTTGGGGTATTAGGGTTTAGGGTTTTTAGTTTGGGGGTGTTGTGGTGTAGGGTTTTGGTGAAGTTCAGGGTTTGGGGTTTAAGGTTCAGGGTTTAGGGTTCAGCGTTCAGGGTTTTAGCTGTTTGCCATGAGTGACGTTCAGAAGAGTGGCATGTAGTGGGCTGGATGGCTGCATCGGATACACCGAATTCCTTGTTGCATGGCTGCGGCTGCTCCTTGGCGAGGGTGTGGGTTTAGTAGGGTTTCGGCGCTCACACTTGGGGTTTAGGGTTCAGGTTTTATTGCTCTTCAGGGTTAGGATTCAAGTTTCAGGGTGTAATGTATGGATACCAACCTTAAGTAAGCCTTAAGCCGCAATCAACGAAGTAGGTAATCCTATCGCAGGGCCTGGAAAACCCATGCCCTAAACCCCCTGAACCCAATCCCATGATCCTAACGCCTAAATCCAAAGTCTTGGAACAGCCGAATCGCCAGACATCCCTAAGCCATGAACACCGTCGATCCCCAAACCCCAAAACCCTAATTACGAAACCCCCAAATCCTGTCCGAAAGAGCCCTCAAACCAAAAATCCAGAAAACCCTAAACCCCAAACTCTCAAACAGACGTGCCTCGCGGCCTCTAGGCTTTCAGGCGTTTTTTCTCAGACTTGCTCGTCTTCTCGACCGTCGCTCGGAGAACGAACTTAAGGAAGAGTGAGCCGACCATGATACTCTACAACTATATAGTTGGGGTGCAGGCGGCTGTGCAGCTCAAGCATCCATCTTGGGCTCAACCTGGCATGGAAAAAATGTGTGATCAAAAATGGCAGGCAACCTCGGGATGGGATTTAGGCACATGCTGGGTGCAGTGGCAGTCTGTGAACCCTCGACAGGAGACGACAGGAGCATCTATGCAATGCAGTTGGATTCAAGAGATCACAGCCCATTCTGACTTGCAATACTGGACCAGGCTCCGAATCAAGACTACACCTTCTGGACAAGCATGCATGCTTCGGGGTTTGTCGTCTGGGCTCACTGCATCTTTTCCCCCTTTGTCTGCGGTTAAGAAACAGTTGATCCCATTTCTTAAACCCGATTAACCGCGTCGTTTCCCTTCTGCCTGCAGTGAAGAGGCAGTTGCTTCCATATATGAATCCCGACCCTCACTAGGTCCTGGCGGTCCCCCTCACGCCCCCTGATTTTGCCTCCCGGCCTCCCTGCCCCCCTGATTGGTGGTGGCAGTTGATCCCATGTGCAACGCATCGGGGCTCAATCTGTGTTGAGAGGACTGAGTCGCAACGTCGGAAAGCCATCCACCAGCACCGAAAACGAAAAACACAAGAAGTACACTTGAACACCCTCTGCCACCCGTGCTTCAATCTTTCAAGGCAGCGACAATTGAAAACTGGCTCCTGCCATATGGCCAGTTGCTGTCTTTGGAAGCACTCCACTATGTCACTATGTTCAAGGGTCTGGGGTTCTGCTTTTGCTTCGTGTCTTGTGTGGGAGCTGGGAGGTGGCTGGTTGTGGCGGGCCGGTGCCAAAACGCAAATTGAGCAACCGATTCATGATGCTTTGTCATTCCGCTGCCGAAAACATGTCTTCAAGGCAGATCAAGAAAGCAGCGTCCAACTCCCCAAGCCTCACGCCTTAACAGCGACACAAGCATACTCGTCGCACTTCAGACAAATATACAGAACCTCCGCAACCTACCGGCCCTGAGGGTCTCAAACCTTGCCCACCTTGTCGCCGTATCCCTTGGCCCCCGTCAAAGCTTTTGAGATGCAATTGTCCTTCGAGAATTCTCCCAAAACCGAGATCGCTTCGGCACTGGCGTAGAAGATCTGGGAGGGAATGTCTTCACATTGACAGGGTGGGACGAAGAGACTGTCCAGTCGTCCGAACAACCGACGCACGGCATCATGAGATCCTCTTCGAAGCGATTTAATTATGTCAACAGATACACTGAACCGAGACACACGCGCTCCAAACCGCCAAACCATGCTCCTTCTGGATCAATGACAAGATGAAGTAGAACGTCACGGAGAGCGTTCCGAGGGCCGCCAGAGTGGCGGCAACAGCAATCACTGCCACCTCGAACCTAGAAGATGCGACGATGCTCCGGGCTCAGGGCATCGAGCTTGAGTTGGGTGGGACAACACATGAAACGTGGCAACACTGGTAGGTTGAAAAGGCAGTAAATCTGCGTAAATCTACTAGCAAAGAAAACGCAATGATGAATTTGATGCAGTGGTCGGAGCATCAACAGCAACAGCATCAAGAACAACAGCAGCAACAGCACCAGCACCAGCACAGCACTGCGACCCTACGACGCCGGCGGCAACGACAAACACCACGACGAATATCAAAGACAACAACACTAACCGTACCACCAATATCTGCAAAACTACAACAGCAAACGACGACTCTGCAACAATGATAACCACAACCGCCTGATGGAGATAATAGAGCACTCGCGACCAAACCGCGAGCACAAACAATTCGGCCGGCACAGTTTAAAGCACTGCTAGCCGTAGCATCGTTGAATGGGGCTGCGTTTCACATGGGCTTCGAGTTTCTTCAGCTTTGGCCTGAGTGTGCAACTGTAATGTAGAATGTCACTACAATGGGAGGCTGCCATGCAGGAGCTATGTGTTTTGTCTCAGCTGAGTTTGAAAAGATGCGCAGCCAGCCAACACTCAGTCTGAGTCTCAATTACTACACAGCAGGGTTATGTAAATCGACCACCGTGTCGTGTTGAGGACAGGCGAGGTGCTCATTTCGGATGAGGAGGAGGACACCGATCCAACAGTTCCTCAAGAGCATGGGGATGTTGGGCCAAAGGACGGGTGCTGGGAGCTTCAGTGATCCTGTCTTTTCACTTCCTGTTTCTTCCAGTACTCTCGATCTCCGGCTCGGCTCTACAGCTTTCCGAATTTCCCAACTGAAAGGAATCCAAGGCTCAACATGCCCATCAGCGTGGCAATGTAACCAGAACCTGCGCTCTGATTGGAAGGGCCGTGGTGACAACTGAATGCATAAATGTGTGTATGCATTCCTGCACATGGCTACCTGTAAAAAGGTATAGACAGATAGGTAGATAGACAGATAGATGGACAGGTAGATAGATAGATACATAACAGCTCTTATAAATAATGTTCATGTCTCTATTCAATTATAGTGTGGCCGCGAACTCGGCGTCGGTTGCAGGGACACCACATCGACACCCGATTCCTGCAAGCCAATCTTCAAGAGCTCAACCGCACTGAGCCCCTCAACCTTCGACCCCCAACTCGAGACTGTGCCCTGGTGTTGGGATTTATAACAGAGGTCTGACACACCAACAACTGAGCCCCGAACCTTTATGGACGATTTCGAAGATGAGGCGGCCAGCGGTCTTGCTCTCACCAGGGTGCGGGTGGGCACAGAATTTTCTGAGGATGGCATTGAAGGGCTGCAGGGTGCCTGAGGCAGTTCTTGAAACTATAGGGCTTTTGGGACCCCTCTCAGGGATCTACGAGGGTTGCTATAACGTCTGTAAGGCTTACAGGCTTCTCGAGCTCGCTGGGGGCGGATTCAGGGCTCGGCGTTCCAGCTTCGATGTGCGCCATCGACATCACCACAAGGAGAAAAATCACGTCCAAAGGCTTGAGGGCTACATGGGGCATCAAACAAAAATGGTCAGGTCCCCTGCTTGTCTACCCAACCCTCTAAACCATAAAACCTCATTTACTATCGGAAGTACGTCCTGGGGGGTCTGCCAGGGGACCACAGCATCATACAACGTAACTACTGTGTAGCAGCTGTTGAGCCAACTCCTATGCTCGAGGCTCGACCCTTGTGAAAAGCTCTGCACTGCATTACTCCTTGCTAGGGCGCCGAGGACCACTGCGACGAAGCCGATCACGTGATGCGCGCTCGTAAAGTGCAAGGCCTGAGGTGTACCGTGCCGCTGAGGCGAGCTGGGCATTGCCAGCTTCCAAGTGCCATGTGACGGTCCGAAAGCCTGCCTGCACGTACCACACAGCCATGCAGAAGCCAACGAGCTGCACTGCCCAGCCAACCACCTGACGGATAACTTCAGCATGAATTTGCGGTTAGATAATCATACAGCCGATTAGAATAGGGTTTGGGGGGTATGTTATACTATCAGGAACCCCAACACGTCACAGAGCAAGGCTTGGCTGCTCTTCTCCCTGCCTGTATTCTCTTGTGTAGCTTGAACCAACTGCCCGGAGGCGCCCCGGTGACATTGCGGGTGCGGTTGGCCAAGGCGACCTAAGCGAGTTTGGAGAAGTGAGGGCTGGTTTCGACTCGCAAGGATGCACCCCTAAAGCCTGGTTTAGGCATCAGGGTTGAATCAGCTTGATGCCAGTATTCTCTGGGGGGGGGCGTCGTAAACTGCACAGGAACCCAGAGCCCTTCTTGCAACAGGCTTTCCGCTTCGCCTGGAGTTGAAGCAAGCAGCCCTAGCAGCTTCACTGCGGAGCCAGCTTTCGCATCTGCCGAACCCAGAGCCCTAAATCCCAAACTCGAATTTCGAGTCTGAAAAGAATACCAGACCCGCAGACCCGGAACCACCAAACCCAACAATTTGGCAGGAGCCTCCCCACATTTAGTCAAAGTTCATACTACTTGAAGTCTTCGATTTCACTACATGGTTTGAGCATAGTATCATAGCAAAACCAACTCAAACCCGACTCGAACAAGTTCGGCTGGTACTTTCGATGCCCAATGAAAGGCCATGGCACGCCCCATGGTAGAAGAGTTCCCCACCCAATGGCCATAAAAATGAGGTGCAGCCACCTCAGCTGCGATTTGAGTCTTGCTTGCACTTCAACAAACACCAACCAGCAATGTGTCGTAGGGGCTCACCCGTTTATGCCGGTCGTGATCTTAATCTGCTTTCCGACCCTGGGCTCGCTGCCAGTCCCATTCGTCCGGCTACTAGTTATTCGGCGAAAGTGCATAACCAATATTCTATGGACACGGGTTTTAAACTTGGCTAGTGAAGCCCTGCTTGCTTCCGCATTGAGGACGTCTTCTGCTACGAGACTCGAAGAGCTAATGGATAAGGCTGGTTGGAAGGCTCTCCACAAGACCTCCACACTCCACATGCGGGAGGACGCTGAGGCATCATCGCCTCCACGTCGCAATGGAAGGCTCTCGGCTTTAGCGGGCGCCTTCAGCCGTAACCCGGCAATTTATTGAAGACTCCTTACGGCTAAAACCCCCATCGTCATTCCCGAGCCTTTGGACTTTCGCGAGCTTCATCGTCTGACCCCAGGTGGAGTGTTCGTCAGGCTCGTTGCATCTTTTTTTGCTAGCTGCTAGCACCTCCGATCAGGATGTGGAAGACAAGGAACTGTGGACTGCTGTCGCTTTTAGGTCCCTGGACCTAGAAATGCTGACCCCCAAAAGCTATTAGTACTGTTTTCGGAGGAAGCCGCAAACTCGCCGGTGCAGTCGCCTTTGCAACCACCGCCGACCTGGCTTTGTTGGGAAGAGCCCTGCGTAGGGCCTCTTGCCTTTTTCTGCTCTGTCCGCCCACCCTAGCCCTAACCCCCTACAAGTACCGATGTACAACCATTACTTGTATCGTGTACCTCCACACACCCCTACGCACGGCAACAAAACACCGCACAAGATCATGCATGGGGCTCACAAGGGTTGTGGTCGGGAATGGTCGAGAACCGAGGTGCACTGCTTGCGACTCGCATGTAAGTGGAGAGAGGATCCGCATGGACGTCACAGTACTGGTTGGTGGGCAATTAGGTGGGAGCTGCTTGCAGATTTCTGCCGGGGCGCGAGGTTTCGGCAAAGTCAACGATCAGACCTCCTCGATTGCCGAAGTGGTAGGACAAGGTCGTCGAACCGTCCTGACCGAGGCTTGTGCAAAAATGCCCTGGAACCACGAAACACAACGTGAAAAACAAACAAATGCAACAGAATAAAGCAAACAAAACAAACAAACAAACACAGACACAACACAAGCACAAACACACACATGCACACACGCACACACACACACACGCGCGCGCACACACACACACACACTCACTCACTCACTCACTCCTCACCCACGCACCCACCGACCTCCACCCACAACCACCTACCCACCCACCCACNGCACACACAAACGTGAGTTACATAGACGCATACACATATACAGGGAGACATAAGTGTAACTGTCAACAAGAATACAGTGGAGATTTCGGGTCTTCGCCTGAAGAGGTGATGCTCAAATTGGTTTGAGCTGGGAGGGGGGGGGGGAGCGGTAATCAAATTCACACCAGTTCGGCCGGGCTTACTAGGGTACTAGAATCCCGAGAGCCCAGACTGCTCAGACTCAGAAAGTCTCGGTCAAACTGACAAATAAATCGACTGCCGCTGCCAACGCCTCATGCCACTACTCTTTGCAGGATTTAGCTTGCATACGCTTGCATACACCTTGGTGCAAACAGGCAGATTCGCAGATTCTGTGGTGCTAGAGAGTATGGAAAAGATGAGAACAGCAAGGTCCGATTGCACAACCTTCGACTTTCAGCATACATCCAACGACATAGCAAAGCAAAGCCCTGAAGCCATCAGAGTGTGCACGACAGCCCTACATCGCCCAACCTCAACCCTACGCCTTCCAACGTTTACCCGACCCTTGAACCATCCTCGCCATGCGCGAAGATGATCGTCTGCGATGTGCCGGGTGTAATCGCCACTTCGTTGGCCGAATCAGCCTGGATCATGCGAAACATTCACGCATGTGTTAATTTTATGCTTCGCGCAGTTGTCCAGCAAGACATGCTTAGGGGGCGCTGGGATTCACATGCTGCATCCACCAGCAAAGGCCATGTGCAATTTGACGTGGCATGCAAATTGGCAAAGGCCTCAAGCTTCCGCGTGAATTCCATGGTGACCTGGACCAAGAAAGGTCCACTCAAACCCGGTCAATCAAGACCTCAAGACCACAACACTAATGGGCCTTGCAAGCTTCCTCTCGCTATCTCTATCGATGTCTCTCCCTTTCTCTAAAATAAATGTAGATGTATGTATGTGTATATAATATATATATATATATATTTACTTATTTATTTACATGTTTGTTTATACAAGTTATATATGTACTACTGTATAATATATTAATATACATACATACAGACATGTACCCTGAACAAAGTAAGTCTCTCAACTAGGGCTACTGACAGTTTTGCTTCAGACGGGGAAAGCTGGGAAAGGCTTGCGTGGCAAGGAACGAAAGATAATGAACGCTGTGGTGGCAGCCGTGGCGGCGGAGCTTGTACCTCTTCCTCCTACTACCACTTCTACTGCTACTACTACACCTACTACTACTTCTGCCGCCACTGCCGCTGCAACTACAACTGCCACTCCGACACCTCCTTCAACTTACCACTACCACCACTACTACTACTACTACTACTGCTGCTAGTACTACTACTACTACTACTACTACTGTACTGCTACTGCTACTGCTACTGCTACTGCTACTGCTACTGCTACTGCTACTGCTACTGCTGCTGCTACCGCTACCACTACCACTACCACCACTACTACTACTACTACTACACTACTACTACTGCTGCTAGTACTACTACTACTGCTGCTACTGCTACTGCTACTGCTACTGCTACCGCTACCGCTACCGCTACCGCTACCGCTACCGCTACCGCTACTACTACTACTGCTGCTGCTGCTGCTGCTACTAAACCATCAGCGACTGCGACTACGACTACTACGAAAACTACTGCGACGACTGCTACGACTACTACCATTACTACCACTACTACGACGACTACTACTGCAGTACTATTACTACTACTACAACTACTACTACTACTACTACTACTACTACTACTACTACTATTTAAGGGTTCGTTTTAAACGGATCTTCAATTGAAATTACAACGGCTTTGTTATACAATTGAGTTTTTTGTAGGATTTAGTAAGTATGCCGGCCAGTACAGGAGCTTCATGATTCTCGTTGGTGTATAAGTACTGATGAATACGGGAGTTTCCNACAATTGAGTTTTTTGTAGGATTTAGTAAGTATGCCGGCCAGTACAGGAGCTTCATGATTCTCGTTGGTGTATAAGTACTGATGAATACGGGAGTTTCCGAAAATAGGGGACCCTAGTACTACTACTGCTACTACGACTACTAGTACTACTACTACCGCTACTACTACTACTACTACTACGACTACTACTACTACTGCTACCACTTCCACTACTGCTGCTCGTATAGTACAACTAGCCTTACTGGTAACCAGGGGTACCACTAGTAGTACTACTAGTATCAAAGGTAATACCACTAGCACTACTAGTACCTGGGCTCTACTGCTGCTACTACTTCTACTACTACCTACTACTACTACAACTACTACTACTACTACTACTACTACTACTACTACTAGCCACCCCCCCCCTACCCACTACCTCTTTTACATACTCTTCTAAGACACATCCGTTTTACTCGGTATTTACAGCACTTTCGTCATGTAGGAACATCTTATGAAGCCTCAAACTTCACCTGCGAGTTTTCAAACTCCAGCATCCGATTCTGGACTTGCTTTTGGGGGGGGTGTAAATACCGAGTAAAACGGATGTGTGATACAAGAGTATATAAAAGGGGTAGTTGGTAGGGTGTTCAAGTTGTGATGATGTTCGTTGTTGAAGATGATGATGACGATGGGTTAACGCACCAGGTGGAGTACTTTAAAGACTGAGTAAAAAAAGCCTTTCCCCCAACATCCCCCAACCAATTTCGAGTTTTCGCTCAAAGCCCTCGCAAAGGCAAAAAGACAACGCAGCAGAGTCCAGAGGTAAGCTTGGCAACTATATATAAGATGGCTGACGTAACGAAAGTACTGTAAATACCGAGTAAAATGGCTCTTCCGGAGATGTTGTTCGGGGTGTCGGCGTAACAATGTCGTCATCATTCTTCCCGCACCCCCCCCCAGTGCAACATCTTCTATCCTATGGTGAAATTCGCTGNGGGGGGGGGGGGGCGCCTACTACTACTACTACTACTACTAATACTACTACTACTACTACTACTACTACTACTACTACGACTACTACTACTACTACTGCTACCACTACTACTTCTACTATCACTACCACTACTACTACTGCTGCTACTAGTGCTGCTGCTAGTACGAGTACTGACCACGAGTTCTACGACTGCCACAACTGCTACTGCTACGGCAACAACGACGACGACTACGACTACAACGACTACTACTACCACTCATTAGCACTCCTGCTCATACTCCTACTCCTACACCTACTACCACGACTACTACCATTACTACTACGACTACTACTACTACTACTACGACGACTACTACTACGACGACGACTACTACTACGACTACGACTACGCTCATACTCCTACACCTACTACTACTACTACCACTACCACTACCACTACGACTACTACTACTACTACTACTCCTACTCCTACTACTCCTACTACTACTACTACTGCTACTACTAGTACTGCTACTCCTACTTCGACTGCGACGACTACCACATACTACCACTACCACCAACGACTACCAGCACTACGACGACGACGGGCCCAGCATCCGGGACGCCTGGCCAGAAACGGTTGAACAGGATGAACCCGGCACGCTCACGCCGGAAGTCGGTGTGCTCTTTGCCTTGCCCGGAAATAGAACTACGCATCTAAGCTCTCGCTTCACATGTAAACTTGCAAGGATTGTAGGCTTTAAAGTCCAAGTCTCAGTCATCCAGTATCGCAACACCTCCCCGCCGCTGCAAACGAAGGCGTCGGCATCGATCATGGACACACCGTCGCCCGACGCGAAGCCAAGTCCGATCCAGGTGTTCATGGAGGACGTAACTTCGATGCGAATGTCGGTGCTATCCAGGACCTCTGCCCTCATGGACAGGCCGGCTGTCAACTCCAGACCACTTCCTGCTGGCGTGGTAGTGGCGTCACTTGAGCTGCCGGTGGTCGTGCATGTGATGCCCGCAGCCTCAGTGCTGCTAACTTCTGCTGCATACCAAACTTCGTCGATGCTCCCACCAGCGCCACAAAGGGCACGGAAGCTCGCGCTGCCACAGGAAGGGGCGGTCCATGTGTAGGCTTGACTGGTGACCTTGGAATTTTCATCCACAGTCTCGCTGCCACCAAAGCTGCCGCTGCTGGCTGCCAGCTTTTGGCCAAGTGCGGTTGTGGACGAGACTGTAACCTTCAGGGCTGCTATGCGAAAGACAAACATTCAAGCAGACCTCGAACCGCTGCTACAGGCGTCCAGACCTGGTAGTCTTGTCCCTGCACAAAGCCCGTGCCGGGGATGTTCGTGGATATGGCGCATGTGGCACCGCTGGTCGCACCCACGTTGGCAATGCCCATCTGGCCAAACGCACCTTGGCTCTTGATTACCATCGTGCTGACACCGCCTGACCGATGACAGTGAAAACAGCTCGTCGTTGAGTTTCTCCAGTCTGCTGCTGTTTTCTTCATGCTTTCCTCCACAAACACCGACCACCGCAACAGGCCCCCACCTGCAGTGGAGACTCTATGCTTGTGACGATGCCAAAGCCAACCCCACAGCGGGTGCTGGTGCTTGGCGGCTTAGCGTGTAGAGGGGCGCGGCTGGTTATAAGTCGTGGACCATTCCAGCAGCATGGAGATCCTATGACGAAGCCCAGAACCATTTCTGAAAGTAAGTTTCGCAACATTGCAGGGTCTTGCTGCTGAGTTGTCTAGGGCTCGCAATTTTAGTCTATGGAACAAGCATCTGCAGATTGGGATATGTCACTCATCCCGATTGGGCACACTCAGAGATATCTTCACCTCGTCATCTGCCCTGAAAACCCTCCACTGCCTGTTGTGCATCCCGATCTCTGATGATAACCGGATCAACACACTGTGCGGGCGTAGCACTCGCATGGCCAAGCCATTACGATCGCAGCGCTCGCGAAAATCAGGAATGACAGTATCAACAACTAGTATTTGGTTGAAGTTTTCTTCGACAACCAGGACACCTGACCTCCCTCTCTCTCTCTCTCACCAAAGAACTGTTAAGTAGACATGCCACGAACAAGGTGGCAGCATGAGGGGCCCAAAATCGTAAACAAAACAACATGCACAAGCTCACTATTGCCATCGTTGCATCCATGCCAAGAACAGCAGCAGAAGCAAGAAGCATCAGATTACAAAGGTACTGATGGCATCAAGAGCTTGAAGTACTTCGCACAGGAGAGAGTTGAGTTTTTTGGGGCGCACAGATCATGGTTCAGGGATTATGCTTTTGCAGTGAGGGATCCTATTCTGCGATAATCAAGCTTCTCAGGACGAACTCATAGCCAAGAAAACAATGGGGCGACCCGCGAAAGCATGAGCACGAAGGGGTCACTGCCCAACATGCTGGAAAATCTACCGCTGTCTATATCTATGTTACAAGAATGGAAACATTCTTAAGACGAATAAAATGAAAAACCTAGCAGTGCCAGAACCCTACTGCTGATAAATGCTGCAGCCAAGAAGCTGCCAGGAGTATAGTCGCCAAGGCAGTTAAAGTCACAGTTCATGTAGGACGGATTGCCAAAGGCCTTTCTCAAGGCACCAAATAGGGCTTAGGCGGCAGCGGTAGAGGTTCGGGAGCTCAAGTCGATTACGGGTTTCTGGTCTTTCCGTCAACCGAACCCAATGACGCTCAACAGGGCATCCACCTATTCTCTGACAGACCGCAAAATTCTTGCTGACTTGCTCCTTTGCCCACCTAAGGACACCCCCGCCCTAGTCGCTCGCAACATCGACGCTGTATCTGGCCTGCCATGTCAACAGGCTAGCCAGCGTCAGGAGCATGGTGACACAAGCAGCAGCTCCAAAAGGATGATCGCAGTAGTCGCCTGGAGCCCTTGAGCACGCCGGGTCACGCATGTATACATGCATACATTGACCTCTCTCTCTATCCCTCTCTCTCGCTCTCGCCCCTTTCTAAAGGGCGAGAGAAGGGGTCTTCCCCTCCCCTTGCGCGAGTGCTCACCCCGTTTTGGAGTTTAACTAGCACCAAAGACATGTCTTATACTCCTAGAACGACAACTCCAAGCAACAACCTGAGACATACAACATGCAGACATGGGTCCTTGCGTTCTGGCCCCCTTTATCAAGTCATCCATAAAGCATCTCCCCCGCCATATTCTGCCGTACTGCGTGCTGGGGACGCCGGACGCCTCTCAGCTACTGCCCCAGCTTCAGTCTTGTACTCTCCGTCTTTCTCTATCCTTTCCGGAAGAGACTGTGCGATGCATCACGATCATGCATCTGTACTCCACATGCCCTCACTCGTGAAAGGGCGTCGTCGGAGCCCTAACAACATGCAGTCAGAGTGCTTTGGAGGCTAGAGCACCCACCATTCCGTAGCCGTAGCACATCTTCAAGCATTGGAAACCGAAGAAGCCAACACCAGATAACTGCAACTCATGCAGTAAGCTCATGCAGTAAGCTCTGCTGGTGCCTGCTCCGTTGGGTGTTGAACTCAGCCATGGTTTGGTTCCTGAGCACTGCCGAAGGCTCAACTTGCCACGTTATCGCAATCGGAACTCTGTACTACTTCTACTACTCGTGCTACTATGCCTCCTCCTCCCGCTAATGCTACTACATCTGCTGGATGACGACGACGACGACTACTACTACTACTGCTGCTACTGCTACTGCTGCTACTACTACTACCACCACCACCACCACGACCACGACCTCTACCTCACTACCTCACTACCTCACTACCTCACTACCTCGCTACTTCGCTACCTCGCGACCTCGCCACCTCGCCACCTCGCCACCTCGCTACCTCGCTACCTCGCCACCTCGCTACCGCGCTACCTCGCTACCTCGCTACCTCTACTACTACTACTACTACTGCTGCTACTGCTACTGCTACTGCTACTGCTACTGCTACTCCTACTACTAGTACTGCTGCTACTAAGCCGACTGCGACTGCGACTGCGACTACGACGACTACAACTACAACTACAACTACAACTACTGCTACTGCTGCTGCTGCTACTACTACTACTGCTACTACTACTACTACTACTACTACCTACTACTAACCTACGACTACGAGTACGAGTACGACTACGACTACTACTGCTGCTACTACTACTACTACTGCTTCTGCTGCTGCCGGCTACTCCTCCGTTTACAGCTCACAACTGTTACGGGCAGTCACTGCAGCTACACATACCGTCACCACTGCTGCCACGAGTACGCCCACAGGGAAGAATGAGAGTTCTAGTGCAGCCGCGTCTGTCGTTGCTCCTGCTACGGTTGGAACCGCTACTAACTCTACTGCGACGATGTACTTAAAAGGAATTGAATCCGAAAGTGGACCCCGATTCGGCAAGGGCTGTCTTCAAAATTCATCAGTTGAAGACATCTCGAGACAAGCTGAGGCCGAGCACACTCTGGAATCATTTTCCTGCATCTTCTGCTCGCACTCCTGTAAGCCGGAGTAAGAAGGAGACTGGTGGTGAACTGGGTGGACGAAAGCCCTCGCATTACAGAGTACAATACCAAGAGCAGCATCGCCATGGTATCCGAACCTTATTGCTGAAGGCTGCTCGCCATCTGATCCCTAAACCTCTTCACACGACACTAAACAGTGCCCAAGCATGACGTTCACGACATTCTGACGGTGAGGACTTGGGAATTGTGAACGCGGGTGTCGTGCGAGGTTCCGATTACCAGTGATGAAACTTGGCGAACTCACCTTGCCGATGAAGTGGCTTCAAGCAAGGCCAGGAAGATGAATGTGAATCTAAGCTGTCTGCTCTTTGTTACGATGAGCACGTGCAGTACCTGAGGAGCTCGTACCACTACTCACTTGAAGGTTACGCGCTGCCAAACTATCACTGAATGCGAGCACGCCCGCACACGTGGCCGGGGACCAGCTCCAACATCCAAACAATCAAACTGACGGATCTTGTCAACAAAATCCCCGAACGTTGCAACTGCACCGCCGGCCAGCGCTCCTTGAAAAAGGCCTGTGTCTTCCGACTCATCTCTTTCCTTGGTCTGCTGATAGCTGCTGAGAAGAAGCAGTTCCAGGGCTTCGGGTCCGTCTTCGGACCCTGAAGAGTGATCTAACGGTGACGGTGTGGTCTTACATGAACTGACCCCTGTTGTTCGTCTTTCAAGCATGTCCTTGCACGATTGCTTCATGGAACTTGTCATCTGGACTCTTCGGGCTCTTCAGCCCCTTCCGATCCGCACAGCCCTTCGAAGTGTGGGGATTCAGGGTCTTTTGGGTTTCGTCTGACGGCTCGCACACTCAGTCGAGAAGCCACAGCTGAAGTTAGCTAAAGGTCATCTACCCGGACAGCAAACACGTTGCATGTGTTACGCAAGATTCAGAATCCTTAACATCGAGCCCTGTCACATGCCTTTGTAAGCCCGGGCAGGAAATGCCGGAAACAAGCGCTTCTACCACCGAGCCTATCAGTGCTAAGTATTCCGACCCCTATGGCAAATTCTACGGCGAACTCCCACGAGGGCAAAACTTCTCGTGGTCCATGGTCTGGCCTCGCACGAGAGACCGCTTGAAGTGGCAAATTCGGTAATGATTCCATATAAGTGGGTGACACTGTGACTAGCTGCATTTTACGTGCAAGGTATCTACATCTACAACTGACGGAGATGAAAGCTTTCGATGACCCTCACCTAAATCTTGGAGCGGGGCCCGGCCTGAACCCTAGCTGCGCTTTGGCTGATTCCTCTTCAAAAATATGACTTTGGCAGTTCCTTCAAATCCGCAGCAACAGGATGTGGACACAGCCCCCTTCCCCCGCACGGGCGAACTAAATGCCAAAATCCACTGACCGCCCTCACAAAACACTGCGATGGTAGTGCAAGTTCGACTGCGATGGGGAATCTGAGATAATGTAAGGGCCTGAATAATTAGAATAGGGTTTTGTGGCCCATTATACTATAATTATAACAAGGACGCCCCCAAAATAGTATTGGTAATTATTTAAGCTCCTATAGTAACCGAACCTCAGCACAACGAGCGTCTCTGGGGCCGATGCGGAGCTGATCCAGCTCGAACATGAGCTGACCCTTAGGATCCAGGTGCTCGTTTCGGTTGCGAACAGCCCTCCTATAGCCGCTTTTCGTTACCACTCTCCGGTTCGGCCGCACCCTGCTCACTGTGATTAGCTACTAGTAGCAGCAGGTCCCCAGCATGAGAAAGAAACAGTGCTATCATCCAATTCCACGAACTCCCACAGAAAATCCAAAGGACAAATGGGACAAGGCACCTTCTCTTTCTCCATCTGCTCGAGGTTCTCACCTACGTTTGGGGTTCAGGCGCGGCTCAGGGGTTAGGCACAGCCAGCACGCGGACTTTCCTACCTTGGCTTTGACACGCACTTGGACAAGCCGGGCAAGGACCACAACGACGGTCTGCGAGGTGAAAGCTTGCTTTTCCGGGTGTAATTGAAGCTTTTCGATGCACTGCATGACCGGGAGCCGTCGTAGTGATATGACATGGCTTTTGATTAGCAGCAGCTGGGATGGACAAGTGCCCGAGACTTCGGCGCCTCATAAGCCTTAGCAGCCTAAACTGCCTAAACCCTGAAAGGAGAGCTTGGGCATGGGCGGAGATTGCGGATGACTTTGTCAGCTTTGGACCTGTCTTCCTGCAGCACTGCCCACGAGCATGATCGCTACGGTTGATGATATACATCCTGCATAACCTCAAAAACCCTAAACCATGGGAATAATGGTATATTCCTTGTTATGGGCAATGCAGGCTTTATATCATCAACAGTATGGTACTTGCTTGTGCTTAGCGGCCATGGTCAGCGTTTAGCACATGAGCTCCTCTTGCTGTGAGATCCTGCGCTCATAGCCAGATTTCATCTCGGCCTGCGAACAGAAAATGTTACCTACGCCTGGTCGGGATCCTGTGCGGTGACTGCAGTCCGCGTTAGGGTCACATTTCGGGTGTGTCTGTAAATGCAGGCTTCGGAGTTTAGGCTTTACAAAAAGTTCCCTTGTACCAAGACCTAGCCAGCTGCCTGTACTGCTATGTTCCACACAGACAAGCAATACAGATTTGGCTTTGTTATGCCGGGGCTACCTACCCCTGCCCCCTTGCATCTCACACAGACTCGCACATGACAGTACAGTGTTGTTCGTGGTTCACCTTCGCTCTAATCAGCACCCTGATCTCCATAAGCCCCAAGATGAAAAGCCTGGCACCCGAATCTGTACATAACTTCTGAAACCTCACCCTAAGCCTAAGCCTGCAAGCTCCAAGCCCAAGCCAAGTCCAGAAACGTTGGCCCCTGAAGCGTAAGCTGACTCCCAAACCCTCGTTACCTGACAAACCTGGACAAAACCTAACAATACAACTCCATGGCCGACAACTCCCAGAATACCACAAGCCCTGAAGGCCCGGCCCAAACCCGTCGAAAGCCTTTGATAAGCCCTAAACTGGCCCTAAACCCTGAACTCCGAAGCCCCGCCCCTAAACTTTGAAACCCTACGACCCTACACCCAACATTCAAAGCCCTTAACCACAACCTACCAGAATGAGCGCCAAAGAAGGCCCCAAAAGGGCGAGCCATGGCTCTGTCCATCTCAATGTGGGTCTGCTGGTACTGCTCCACCTGAGGTCTTCTGGGCTGATTGCTGTCAGGGCACCCATGAGAGTTCCTACTACTACTGCTGCTACTACTACTGCGCTACTGCGACGACGACGACGACGACTACTTCTACTGCTATGCGAGCATTCTTGTTCTAGTTATTGCCAATTATTGATAATTATTGCTCTGACTTTGAGCCTTGTCTGCCGAGGGACTTTGAAGACCCTCGTCGAAATTCAACATCAAGGAACAAATGAGAATCGATGCCTTCGGGGGTTCGGGATTTCAGGAAAAGCAGCTCTTCCAGTCTAGGATTGGGGTTTTGAGGATTTTCGAGGTGCAGAGCGTAGAGGAATAACTTCCTTTTCTCTGTTGGGTCGGGGTAGGTTGAGTTAAGATTTCGTATTTTGCTGTTCGAAGGCCGGCCTCCACCCGCAGATGCTCGATCTTCGCCTCCTGGCAGAGAGGGATGCGCATGCTTGACTCTGGCATCATTTCTTACCAAGATTTTGATTGTTATGTATGAACCCACACTTTGATTTACATGCTCTCGCGTCCCGGGCCCCCACCCCCNCCGGCCCCCAGGGCCGCCCTGCTCCCGGCGATCCCGCACAACCGGAACGAACCCACGCAAACCAGAGGGAGGGAGGACGATGGAGAATGATCCCAGCCAGTGCTTCTTCAGAGGAGCGGAGAACCGCATCAGAGCAGGGACAGGGGCACCGTTTGCAAGGAGAAAAAGAGCAACATCATATTTTGTATGGTAACGAGCACGTAACGATGACAATACTGCTACAACAAGCAACCATACCATATCTCTGTAGAACACACTGCCCCACACAGGCGGGGCGGGGCCAACCAAAACGACCACAGGCCCCACGGGAGAGGGGACAAGGCATGTAACGATGACATTGCTACCAACAAGCGGCAGCAACCATACCATACCTCTGTACAACACACCCCCACTCCACAGGGGGGGAGGGGACGAGGCCAAACAAAACCAGACGGGGAAAGCAACAAGGCCAAACAAGACAACTCCCCACTTGACAGGCAAGGGGGGATACCATGGGGTGGGGGGGGGGGGGGGAGGGTGTGGCAGCCCTGCATCATACATGCATACGCATGTGCCGTAAGGGCCGCCCATTTTACAACTTCCGCAATCCCGAAAAGTATCTGAGAACTTTCGGGCAGCAGATCCAAAGCCCTGTGTAAACCGAGCCTATCCTTCCGAACGTCAGCAGAATTTGGGCGTGGGCCTGGGGCCCGAGAGATGTTTTGATGGGTCGAGGTTGAATCTTACGAATACCAAGTACTTAATAAGTCTTCACTCGCAACCCGCACCCCGTTCTCCAAGACTTCGCCCTTGAACAACAACCTTGCACTTCAAATAAACTCGGAGGCTCGACGTATCGGGGGCCAGACTGCGATGTTTTCCCAAGCTTTCCCTATAAATGCTACAGGAGATAGCAGGAGCTGAAGGTTCAGTAAGGAATACCAACGGTCCAACATTCTATCCTACTGTAGCCTTGCAGAAGCTCCTCCAGTGCAGCTGCTCCGCAGTGAGGAACCCCCCCAAAATCGTATTGGTAACTATTTAGGCCCCTACAGTAGCCCCTAAACCCTAAACCCTCGGCAACTGAAGGTCCTGCTCGGCCACGTCGGTCGAAAGGGTCTTGATCTGAGCTCGCTTGTCCGCCAGCTCTCGCTCCTGGCATCGTTTAGCAAGGCTAGGGGCTGCCTTTTTTGTGTTTAGGATGGTGGTTTTTGCTAGAACCGTCTGAGGTTTATGGGCGTTTGACGGTGTGTCCATATGAAGCGCAACTCCCCCAAACCTTAACCTGAGAACAAAACTCCTTGCGCCAGACTCGCCATCCAAAATACAGACAATTCAAAGTATGCCCTCGTTCACTCGAAATTCAGGCGACTGCTGCTGTGGATACTCACGCCAGGATTAACGACCAGACCTAAAATGTTTGCCATAACCGACTCTTGTGCTCAACTGGGGGCCCAGTTGACTCGATTACAGGGATACAGGGCAATGGAGTGTTCGCGGGTTGAAGTTCAGGCGCAGCGCAGAATGTAGAAACCTGTTTTGGCAACAACATTGGGGGTTGGCTGAGCAGACCGCTCCAAGTAATTAACATGCACCACACTACACAATGATGCATCCCTACAGCTCAAAACCTGTACAAATGAGCAAAGGCGAGCTCCAATTCTCTCAAGCCTACAACACAATTCACGCTCGAGCCACTGAGCCACCCTCCGCGCTTGCCCACCCAGCACTTTCAGCACAGGGTCCGGGAAAGCCAATCCAATCCCTCGTGCAAACCCTCTCCCGTCGTGGCGCAGGCAGATTGGATGAACAATTGACGGTGCAGGTCGTTCAGCCCGAGCTTTTCGGTGACCTCTGCTGTGGTCATTGCATTAGGCAGGTCCTGCTTGTTGGCAAAGACCAAGACCACCGCCTTACGCATTTCGTCCGCCCTCAACATCTTGTTGAACTCCTCGCGGGCCTTTTGTATGCGATCACGATCGATGCTGTCAACCACGAATATCAACCCCTTCGCGCCACGGTAGTGCTGCCGCCACAGGGCGCAAATTTTGTCGTGCCCGCCAACGTCCCACACCTTGTCGTCCAACACAGAAAACTACACTTCCAGAAGTTTTGGTCCGGCTGAAGATTGGTATAGAAAGATTCGAGAAGAAAAAGAAAGTCCGTGCTCCTAGTTTGCAAACTCCGGGGGGGGGGGGCGGTCCAGATGCCTTGCTGCTTTAAGTTTTTTTCTGACTGTGGGCAATCACTTGTTCTTTGGGCGGCCAACCCGAGAGATCCCCAGAGGCCACCTCGGCCCCACACTGTTCAGGGTTTAGGGTTAACCCTAAACCTTAAACCGGCCCCCCCAAGACTGGAAATTAAACCTTCTTGTTGGACTTCTTAGTCCGGAAAAACCGAAAACATGTTGCCTCTGTCTTCAGCGGCTGAGGTGTTTGCAAAGAGCGAGCAGGCACATGTCAAGCGAAATTCTGTAGGAGTTTCAGAACCGAGACACGGTAAATGACACGTTCTTATGCTCCACAGTCTCCACATTGAAGCCGATAGTGGGAATCGTGGTGACCGCTTCGCCACACTTCAGCTTGTAGAGAATGGTGGTCTTACCCACCGAATCCAATCCTAGCATCAAGATCTTCATTTCCTGCTCGCCGATTATGCGCTGCCATATCTTCGAGAAGGAAAGGCCCATGGCTGAGGAGCTCGTCCCAAGTTGGGAGGGCTGCCGGGAGAGAAATCCGTGAGCTGGAGCCAGTACATGTTCCGGGGTGCGTGGTGTGTGTGTGTGTACGTACATTCTGGTTCAAACTGCTTGTTCAACGACCTTGCAGCTGTCATGGCTGGACACAGGGCAGCGGAATAACGCCCGGTCGGAACATCGTAGTGCATCCTTCATGCACTCCATCGCTGTGAGCTCTGTGCTGCAAAATTTCACAGTCTCAACTTGCACAGATAGGAATTATAGCTGGAGCTCTTCAGCACCGAACAGCGCTGAGGCACTCTCTTGCCGAGAACATTCGAAAAGAAACTGCCGTCGGATTGTAAACTCTCAGCACCGTACCGGTTGAGTTACATATAAGGATCTGATGACGGGTCCCACACAGCCCTCGAGAGCAAGCGGCGAGTTCTGAGGAGCACTGTTCCTAGCGAAGCTAAGGCCACCGACGCATGCGGAGCTGGAGACAAGGCACCCCCTCCACCCCACAGAGGTCGGCCTTGGCCTGAAGACGCTCCGAGTAGTCGGCGTGAGCCGCCTGGGGCTCAAAGGCGGCTCAGTAGTTTCCGAGTTGGATTCTCACTTCCAAGTTTGAAGTGAGTG
Source organism: Symbiodinium sp. clade A Y106 (assembly GCA_003297005.1). Taxonomy (NCBI): domain Eukaryota; class Dinophyceae; order Suessiales; family Symbiodiniaceae; genus Symbiodinium; species Symbiodinium sp. clade A. The sequence continues at coordinate 84,404 of BGNK01002147.1, read as the reverse complement.
TAAGACTGTAGGGCAGGCCTAGAGGCCAGACAGACCATGAGAGCATGAAGAAATGAGAATTGTCGCTAGTAGAAAACGTGGCAATAAGACTCGAAAGCAATATAAACTATGCCGGCACAGATGTAGTCATCATAACGTAACTCCAGGATCAACCACGATGACCGTTTAGAACTAAGCCAGTGGCACAATTTCTCCCCTTAGAAGAATGATGAGATGTTTGACAGGGAATTCGCGATGCAGAACGCTCGGGCAAACACTGTGTCAATAGGTCCTACGACCTGCTTCGTGGTCGTGGCTATGTCGTGGATACAACAGGCTCTGCTGGTGCGGACGTAACCAGTCACCGTGGCCAGCATCAAAAATCTTGTCTCGTCATCGTTCAGCGATTGCGACAAGGACAAGAACAACAAGAACAACAAGCACGGCAAAGAAGGACGCAAGCATGCAAACAAGAACATTGAGCCTGAATGCTTCGACAAGCATAGCCCCCCCCCCCCCCCCCATGTTCCCACAAGGCCATCATGAAGCGAACAACTGCGTCCGGCAAAGCGCTGTTTAGGATACATACGTGAGAGCAAGATCGGAACAGGCTCATCAATCTAGCTGCTCTAAGTGTGCCTGTACAGAACATCGAAACCTTGCAGCACAAAGTGCAGATCCCCCGAAAGCTCCAGAAGACCCTGGGCAAGCCAGTGCAAAAAAAACCGAAAGTTTAAATCCTCAAATGGCCTCCCCAACCGCAAAGCACTTACACTTCACGAAAACTCAACTTCCAACCTGAAGACTCCGAGGTTGAATCCCCCTAAAACCTCGACCACCACCTGGAGTTCGCCGATGCATGCCTTGTGGAGCTCTTCCACCTGCGCTGGGAGTCAGCCGGTTTGAGCTGGATCTGTGACTACGTACCTATTGTTGGACCCAGTACAGAGGCTGAAGGAGAGGAAGGTTTCTCCTCGTGAAGATCGGTGACGGACCTTGTTACCTCTCTACAGTCAAAGTGCCGTAGCACCAAGTGGCGAACTGCCTCGCTCGCTAGTCGAAGTGCCACGGCGCCAGCTCTGCCTCTCCAGGTTTCACCTATCAGACCTTTCAGTGCTCAGCACCCTTTTCTGGCAGTCGAAGCGTCCGCACGCGAAGTGGCAGTCAGGTGTCCTCTCAGGGAGAGTGGGAGAGAAAAGGATTTTAGTACAGGGCTGTGTGATGTAGGGACTTTGTGTGCTATGTTTCGCGTTTGGAGTGCGGAATGATTGTCGGACTGCAGTATCTCTGTCTTTCGACTCTATGTCCAGGCTTCTTGCAGGTCTTGAACTCTGAGGCTTGCTTTCGCCTTGGGCAAGTCTTGGGTCTTGGGCTTCGGGGCATTCGTTGTTTTCAGAATCTAGGGCTCGGCCCCAAGAGTGAGCCACAGACAGCAAAACACCAGGACTGGAAAACTTGGTTCTGAAACCCCGGAAGCGCATGATAGATCTCGCAAGGCAAAGGTCGCGTAATGAACGAAGACAGGTCAGCAAGCTGTCACCGAGTGCGTGCGAGAGAGCTGGTAACTACGAATGCAAGCCACTCCTGGCCTGCGGAACATCCAGCTGCTAGAGCTTCCCAGCCCCTAGTACCCCTGCTCACAAGTCTTCTGGAAACCCTGATACTCCTCGGCTTGAACAGCCCAGAAACCCTGCACAAACTAGACTGAGGACAGGGTCCATAGGTACATGTGTAAGTACTGTACTAGTACGTGAGACTCTGGGTAGGGAATCCTTTGCAGGCCTCGGTATCGCATCATCCAGACAGGAAAGGTTTATGTCCATCTCCTCTACGACACAAACGACCGAACACAAACATCTTCCAAGGATCCAGCCTTCACACCCTTCTTCTTTGCCAGCTTCCTCCTCTGCTTCTTCAATCTAACCTTTGCTGCGGAGGCACGCTCTCTCTTGCGCCTCTTAAGCTTGAGCCGCACCAAAATATCTCGTCAAACACAGCAACACCACGACGGCCCTGAACCCCGGAACCCAAGAACCTAAGCCATGAGCTCCAACACGAACACCCGCAGCCGAAGTCACCGGCTTCTTCGGCTCCGCGGCCGTTGCCGTGGCAGCCTCAAGATTTTCGGGAGACTCGTAGTTGCGAGGCTTCGACGAGTTTTGGGTATGGGCAGTATACTAGGCTGGGTTTGGTGGTTGTTGCAATAAAGGAGTGATTGCAAAGCAGTTTCATTCGGGCTACATAAAACGACTAGCGCAAGCACCTGGGCTATGATTTTCACCGGTCTCTTTCTCAAAACAAACCATCTTCCATAAACCTTGGCTCGTGCCGGTCCAAGCGAATCAGAGCTTGGCCGGTAGCTTGATCAACCCTGAACTCTGAAACTTTGACTTTGAACCCTTGCTGCCTCTTCCACCGGTGGCAGGGCCAACTGCTTCTCAGGCGCCTCTCAGTGAGAGCTTTTCAAGACCACGTTGAACAGCACGTGGCAGAGTAAAGTTACGGGCTGCCCACAGTTCTAAGTGTCAAAATTACATTCAACATCATTAACTATTAATGATTGCACAAAGTTCAGTAGCAGGTTGAACGTGCAAGTGCTTCAAAACAGTGCTGCTGGTAACAGCGCTACACTCGATTCCCGGTAGAATGCACCGAATGCGATAGAATCCGTATGGGATAAGATGGGAAACAGCCGTTTGTCTAGCTTCGCATGGAAGCGACATCAAAGGGGTCTGAATAAACGGTAACGTCATCTCCTTGTAGCCTCGATACCAATATAAGTTTAGCATGCTAAACCCCGACGTGCTTCCGTAGTCATTGACGCCTCCATAATACATACCAGTATACACACAGAGAAAGAGAGACATCATACATTGTTCATCTATGCATTCATTTCTTTCTGTGTCTATATACTTTTCATGGTTAATAGGCCGCTGAAGCTTAAAATGGGGATGCTGCGGAGCCACCTCTGTTGGCTGCCTGGGTTACAACGCGTACAGGTCCCAAAGCCGGCTTTCTGTGCCGAGAGGTCCAGGTAAACTGCACTTGGTGGTGGTGGTGGTGGTGGTGGTGGTGGCGGGGGTGGTGGTGGTGGTGGTGGTGGTGTTGGAGGTGGTGGCAGCGGTGATGGTGGACTCGTGTAGATTCTATGCAAGCGCTTCGCTCCTCCTGCTGCCTATCACCTGTAATATGCAGTGTCTCTCGGCACGACGGCGGCCAAGAATTGAGCCAGTCTGATTCGTTCTTGCGTAAGGGAGCAACTTTTGATCATCGGCATGAGTGCAGCGAAAGCCGGTGGCAACGGCCCGCATCCATCGCAACAACTCTACGAATCAGCTTCGCTTCGTCAAGGCCCGCTAGCAGGAGCACGACCTTTCCTGCAGGTGCAGCCTGATGCCATATCTTTGGGACCTCCAGTCCTGGACTTCCAGAAAGCAGGTAGGTCGTGAAGCCGTGCAAGTTCTGTCCGTCGGTCTGCAATGGATGGCCGTCTCGATACACTCCACGAACGTGCTAGTCCTCTGAATGGCAAGGTCGCTCACGGGAACCTGAACATTGAAAGATCCCTACACAACCAATAAAGAGCGAGAACGGGAAGCCATTTCCGGCCGACGTTTCATCTCAATCGGTCCTGCTACAGCTCTGCGGAGTGTTCGTCCGTATTCCTCAAGCCGAACACGTCCTCGACATAGCCTCGGACACAGGCTTCTAATGTTTTCTGTTAAAGTTTAACTGCCATCAAAAACAATGAAACCTTCATGCCTGTTGCTTCGAGGGTCTGGGCTCTCGTCCGTGGTGCGCCAGCATTGGCAGGGCATCCAGGATCCGCCTCGGCAGTGGCACAGGTCTGAGTGCTCTCGCTGCCAGAACGGGCCCCGACTGGGCGCCTTGGGTAAAGGATTGCTGTCTTCCAGAGCCCTGCATTTTATTGCACTTCATTCCTATTCCCTCACAGCGTCAGCACTTCACCACTTGCATTGCAAGCCAACTGCGACACCTTATTACCTTTCGGCTTTGTTACTCGGGATCCGTCCGGAACCTGATTCTCAGCTCTTGGTCGCTGCTCTGGCCATGAATGCCGACCACAACCACCACCACACTAAATAAGCAGGTCGCTGCCGCTGTAGCTAGTTACGAGTCACGAGTATGAGTAGCCTTTCTGGGAAGCATCGCAGACTGGATTCATGACAAGTCTTGCAAGCACACCTGCACAAGTGATGCCAAGCGTCATGTCTTCAGGTGACAGTTCGAAGTCGAAAATGTCTGCATTCCTTGTCTGGTCCAATGAGAACCACCGAGAAACTAAACCCCAGTCCCCAGGCCTTGGGTCGCCAGAAATTCCTGCAAGCTAACTCTAAAGCCACGTCGGACCAAGGTCAATGCCAAGATGCTCCCTAAGGCGCTCAGGTCTTTCTGACTTGGGGATGACCACCTGGGTCCCGTCACGGAGTTGCATGGTCCCTTGTGCTTGACCGGCGATGGATCTAGGGATAGTCTAGGGTGCAAGGCGTCAAGGCTTGCAGCGTTCATGTGGTGGATCATGATGTTGATGGTTTTTACCTGCTGTGTTGCTTGCTAGGGGCATGCGGTTTTGCACAAAGAAAGGACTATGAGGCAATACAGGCAGTTTCGGTTGCTGCAAGGATTAGTCCAAGAATCCGTGCCGTGCTGAAGAGCATGGCGCAGCAGAACCTGAATCGATTGTACACACGACTGTTGTGCAGTCTACCGAGTCGGGTCATACAATTTGCAACAGAAGCCATGGACAGCCATGTTCTGAAGCGATATTGCAAAGCTGTCCAACTTTGGACATGAACCGCACCATTAGTGTCTCAGCAGAACAGGTTGAATCTTGCTGACGCTGCGTTCTTGCGGTCCCACTCCTCTCCTACCCAGCGAGGCCCTGAGTCTGAATTCCTCCCGCATGCATCATCCACCTAAATTTTCAAATGGGCACGGTCACCAAAAACGAGCAGACCTCCAAGCCAGACATTGATGTTTGTTTGGGAACGAAAAGTTCTCATGCTGAAGAAAGCCCCGCAGCATGCCTGGGCAGGCGTTCTCCCACAGCGCGAAGCAATTCTCCAGACAAAAATGTCTTCCAGCGGCTGCAAGACGTGTGGATACCTTCCGCACAGAAGTATGGCTCAAAACAAGGTCAACCAACTTGGTGAAGCCTCAACGAGCTGCGCAGTGAATGCATGAAAAAGGGGCACACTTCCCGTGCACTGGCTTCTTCCGAAGAGCCTAGAAGCAGCCGGCCGGAGACAACCAGGCAAGCCCCTTCAACTCTAAACTCCCAAATCCTCAAAACGGCAAATCCTCAACCCACAAGTCCTGCCACGGCCAAGGCACGCATCCAAGTTGCAATAGCCCATGACAGCCATCCCCTCCTTGCGAAAAACTTCGGCGAGGTCCTGCGACACGACATTTGTTTAAACATGTTCTAGATGCAGGTATGTACAGAAATTGTTGCATGCTTGCACATATATACATATATACATATGTATGTGTGCATGTTGGTTTGTATGGTTGCAGGCATGCAGTTTTGCAGGTATGCCCAGTGCCAGCCCTGAACTAATGCCGACAGGCTGCTTAGCAAATACAGCCACACAACCGAAGCTTTGTCAGCTCCAACGTACCGTGTAGGGTTCATTCAGCGTCAAGGATTCAGGTTTGCTTGGGGAGAAAACTCAGACATTCGGCATCTCACTAGTGTGGCAGAGCTGAAAACTAAGCCAAGCGGCCCTCAGAGGATCCACAGGAGCCCAGCCACGGTGGTAGATGGAGAACCTCAACGTCGCTTCACAGATCATCCATGCTCAGCGGAGAAAGGGCACCAAAGTACGCAACCTATGCTGCCAGGCTAGGACTACAGCCAAGTCAACCAATCAAACGACAGAGTAAGATTGACTCACACAATGAAGCGAGACACCCTCATCCGGTCCCCTTGCAGCATCTGCTGGTCGGCCCCAGGCCCCGAAGAACACTTCAAGGAATCTTGTGGAGCTTCCGCTTTGGGGCAAGCAAAGTCCTTTTTCGAGAATGTAACTTAGGAGTAGGGCTAGCATATACCAGCATCCAGGATATACATTGGAGTGGAGTGAGAATTTTGGTTGAGTGCAGTGTCAGAGGCCCTTTCTTCCCACCAAATTTCAAGAACAAATTTCCCTCAGAATGTCACGCTCGCCTTGGCCTCTTCCATGCTAGGAATTCTGAAGCTTTGGAACCTCGTAGTTTATGTAGCTGCTGCTGAAATGTTCAACATCCTCCAAAACTTGTCGGTGTGCTCTTAATATTCGTCTGTAATAACGGCGGAGAGCTTGTTCTGCACCACGTGCGGTGCGATGCGAACCTGCCCCAAGAAGCGCCTCCTTGGCTGCTGTGGAGCTGCGTTTCAACAGTTCAAGCAGCGAGTTAAGGACTTGCAGCAATCAGAAGCACAATCACTCCGCAAAAGGGTTGCAGGTTCGGGCTCCATCTTTGGTTTTTGGTCCGCATGAAGCAATCCCCTTTCTGTAGCCCTCAGCAGGAAAGACAATGATACCTACTCGTCGGAGCGAACTGGACAGGTCTACGGTCTACGTATCGAATCCCTGCAAACCAGAGGGATCTTGAAATTTACGGAATAAAGGACATTCGGGACTAGTGGCTCAAACCAACCCCATCGGGCAGCTGCAAAGGCATGTTGAATGCCAAATCCCAAATTACTGCCCCGAAGGTAACGCACCATGAAATCCGCAACCCCAAGACCCGAAACAGGCCGCTTTTTCGCCCCAGCGGCAGTTGAGTGTAGTCGAAATTTGACACACCAAGGGATCGCAGCACGCCAGCATCGTACAGTTCTTCGAGATCCTGTTACGGCATCGTCGTTCTTTGCATTCAGTTGGCTTTTTGGGCTTCTGGACCGAGTATTCAGCTTTCTATCAAGTTGTGACCGCCCTTAGACCGCTACTTGTAGCAACTAGCATCTAGCAAAGGTTGTCAGAAACCATCCGGACGACTTGCGACGTGCGAACTCGGGAAATCTTTGCCGAAGCACCTGCAGCACAAATCTCAATGCCCAAACTCTTCGACAACACTTCACTGGCCAAGCAACCCCGCAGGCTTCCATGCCGAGCAAGGCTGGAGCCCTGTAGGTTTACCGGAGTGGCATTTTCAGAGCGCGCGGCTCACGAGATCTCACGAGAGTACGCAGACCTTTCCTGCATTGGGGTGTCACGGCCCAGCGGTCAAAACCCCAACCTCCCCCGCCCTCGCGATGCCAAAAAGCGCAGCATCCACCCTGCATCCCTAAGCAACCCCAAAGTGCCAAAATGCGAACGGGCCTTCCAAGCTTCGACCATGCCAGGGCATGGCCCATGGAGCATGTACCTGCTGACGTGTTTACAGCATACAACGAAGCCTAGGTCTTGGAAATAGAAGATGCTGTTAGAACTGATGGTGCCGCGAGAACCACAACGATCACCACAAGCACGGACTCATAATGTCGCCCAGAGAAAAAATAGCGCAGTAAGCATGACCCACGTCGACGAAGAAGAACCACAGTCGCTATGAACACCCATCATAAGGATTATCAGCAGGCAAGCGAAGACAGAAGTCGCAGCATAAAATGACAGGTTACGTCTACGTGCTCGCTCTCTCAGGAAGGGATACGGGCACCAGACCGTAAGTTAGAGCTTGCTGACATGAAGAGATATGGGCAAGGACCGGAATAACCTCGAGACCAGGATTGATGAGGAGATTCCAGGACAAGGCGCTGATCAATGTAGCTCGTTTTCAGCAGCTTCAGCTGCGCCCGAACCCGTGCCTTGCATGGCTTAGGGTTTATAGGGTATACAAGTCTGTGCAAAAGAGTTTATAGCGTTTAGGGCGCATTCAAGGCTTCAGGAAGCAGGCTCTCGTGCATGGGCTCACTGTGACGTGCCATATTCAATGGAGTTTACAGTTTTTGAGGATGTAAGTTTCCAGCAGGAGGTAAAACACGAAACTCTCAGATGAAGCCCGAGCTACTCAAACTCCGAAGACAAAACTTTAAATCGTAGACTTCAGTAGATACAAGCTCTACAATGTCTACAACCCTATGGCACTTTTTTCAAGCAGCTTTCGCCCTGCCCGGCTTGCAATCGCCATCCTTGGGTTCTTGGGAACGATTTCAAACAAAACTGTTTTTCCACCTCCTACTTCGCAAGGACGAGCCCGCATGGCAGGCTAGGAGGCAGCGGGAAAAGCTTCAATGCATTCTACGCTTCCTCCTCGGATGTCACAATTCGAAGGTCCGGCCCTCGTGGTCATAGCTCCCGACACAACTTCAAATCCGACAGACAACGAGCACTCTCAAGAAACGCTGAAGAGAGTCGACTCTCATCCCTACTCCCTTACGAGATGGGTTTGTCGACGTTGGAAGCTGCAGTCAGCTAACTTGCCACAAGGATCCGCAAAGTTGGATCCGCTACACCTACAGTTCGATATCCCCGGTCGAGCATCTAATCATCCACTGCGAGAGTTCAAGCACTTCGCGTGCCGGAACCGAGGTTCTTCTGACAGTTTCGTTGCCACGAAGATCTCCGAGCGAGGTATGCCAGACCTTGGCCGGGTTTCAACCACCAGAGCTCCCGGAGCCGAACAAAAGAACTATGTAATTATCTCACCCTCTCTTTCTTATGTTCTACATACACAATTGCGGTTGTCTGTATACATAGGAGCTCGGTCGTGGCCAATACATCTGGCAGCAACAGGGTCATCATGATGAGCCCAGTCCTGACCATATCCCCCCCCACCCCTAAACACTCTCTCTCTCTCTCTCTCTCTCTCATGGACTCGAGTCGATCATGCCGCGAAGAAGCAAGTCGTCATGCACCCCTAAAACCCTAAATCCGCCTAAGCACTTTCGAGCTCGTGTGCTGAGGATCCTGGCTCGAGGATGGCCTCGCCCACCTCGGCCTCGGCTTTGGGTTTCGGCGCTCGGATACTCCAGGTGAGGCATGTGGTCTTAGGTCGGCTGGGTGTGACTGACTAGCAAGATGCTGGGAAAGGTGCGGTTTTGTTGCTCACGGTTTGGGGTTTTGGTGTGTGTGGGGGAGTGTTTTGACACGATACGGAGGTCCACGATTCAAACCCCTGGAGGCCAAGCAGTTCTGTGCAGCCGGGCGAAGATCAGAAGGACAAACCTCGGAGCCCTGGCCTCGAGGTTTCTACACCCTCCTCTCTGAAACAACCCTCAACCCCCCCCCCCCAAACATACTCCCCCCAAAATAAGCGCCCTAAACCCAAAAAAACCCTAGAGATCCCTGGAGCCTGGAGCCGGGCCTCGTTTTCATAGGCCTGCGCCGTGTCGATCAGTCGGTAGCCTTCTCGCAGCGCCGCGAGGATGGCCTCCTGGTACGAATAATATTCATAGACATAAAGAATCAAAGAATAAAAATAACTAGAATTTAGTAGCAATAAGAAGAATAATGATAACCTCAACTTCTTTGGCTTCTCCGGAGCGATCTATGCTCTTGCAACTCGGACTTGCCAAAAGTCTCAAGCTCTCGTCTGTAAGCTACGAGGAGCACATGTGTGTTACAAGCAGTAGCATCAAAGCAGTTAAGTATAGGCTGGATTTACGATGATTTACGGTCGAGTAGCTGGGTCCAAGGCCTTGAGGGTGCAAGATTAAGGCTGAGGGTTTGGACTTTCGCACCGAGGGCAATCCCGGCGTAGGGCTTCAGAGTTTCGGGCTTAGGATCTACAGGTTTAAGGTTTGTAACTAGCTGGGGTTGCCAAATATGGACATCAACAGACATGTGCATTGGCTGAGCCATCTACATCTCAGTGCTTAACTCTGATCCCTCTACCTCTCTCAACCTTATCGGCCCGTCGCATGACTGCGGGCTTGAACACGAGACACTCACGGTATTATGTCACGTGTCTGAAACGCAGAGTGTTGATTACCGTATGAATGTCCATACTGTGCGTGCTGGCCGCCTTCCCAGACGCACCGTTGAGCATAGTTGTGCCCAATCCCAGCACTGGCATCTGAAGGTCATTGGAGAGGCGGATGCTTCCTGGCCAAAGCAGGGGGGTAAGATACAACCTGAAGCTCTGCGGCAACCGATAGATTGAGAAGTGAGAATCGCTCTCGTGCTCGCGACCACCGAGACGACGAATTCAAACATGGTTCTTTCTGTTTTGGCTTGGCTTTGCAAAGGCTAGAAGTTGACATGACTGCTTATCAAAACCGAAAATCATGATACTGAGCATTCCTGAGCCAAGCCTCCAGAGGCCACGGAGCACCGTTCCGAATCTTTTGGCACAGATTCTAAAGCAAGCAACACTTCCAAGCTGCAAAACTCAAGCAAAGAAGGCAACTGGGAAGCAAATGAATTGCATGCTCCATTCCGAGAAACTGGGCAAGTCTTGGAAGATGCTGTAACTGAGCCAAAAACAAGATGAAGGGCTTCTAAAGCCTTCCCGCATCTGACACCTGGCCATCATGATGTCTGTCAGGCTGAGAGCAACAAGTAGAGCAACGAAGAAGCAACTGATGATGTGCACATATGTGCTCGTGAATCAAAACCCAAATGAGCATCTGTTGACGGTCGACGAAGCCGGCGTGCAGGTTGCCGGTGCCACACTGGGCGTCCTGAGCACGACATCAAACGATGCATGTTTGAGGATGCTGTCCAAGGAGCTTCGAGGGTCTGAGAGCCTGGAACGCGGATCTGGTACTTTCACCCATGAAGTTCGGGGTTACGAGGATATTCCCGACTGGATCTTTTCTCACAGTCGTCCGGTCTGGTCCGGTATTCAACCGTCCTGGGCTCTCTACACTCGAGACCTCTCTGTTATTGGACTATCTTTCCCAACCCCATGCTTTGCTGACTTTTGCGGTTCTGTCTCAGAAAAACCTCGGGCATGAACTGAGCCAAATCATGGATGATATTCAAAGGCGAGCATCACGTTTACGAGACTCCGCAACTTCTCGGCAATGCGATCGAAAGCCTTGCCTGCCGCATTTATATAAGGCAAGAAAACTTCATCTTGCTTGTGTTCTACGGATATTACAGACATTCAGCGGACCAATCTTTTGTTGGTGCGGCTGAGGGCATGCTCTCTAGAATGGGTAGACTTTGCCTGTTTGCGAGTTGAAGAACGCAAACTAGCAAGACTTGGGTGGAGGAGCCAGCACAAGCATGTGCTCTTATTCGTGCCATGGGCTCTAGTGAATCTAGTCGCGACATTCCGATCATAACCTATGACAGTAACATGAAACAAAGAATCCGGAAATAGCAGAAACCACTTTCAATGATCAGCACCAACCGGCACCAGCTGAACGCAATCCTCCAACCGAGTGTACTCACCGGAAGTACAATAGCCTTCTCCTGAAAGCCTCACGAGCAAAACTGACCCGACCTCGAGCGAGCAACCTCGAGCACATTTTCAGTGATTCAGAATAAGTTCAGTCCCAGGCAAAGAACATTTTCGATACATTTTGCTCTCCTACAGATTTTCAAGAATCTGCTGGGCCATCATCCCTCCAAAACCTTCCAGTTCATAGTAGCTACAAATCGAGACCCAAACCACCTCACCCAGCCTGCGGCCACAAAGCTCCGGTGCAGTCGCTTCTCACTCCGCACACTGCGCACTTCCTTTGCTGCCCGCAGTAGGCCGCCAGCAGACTCCCTGGATCCGACGACACGGCTCTTGTTTCCGGTTGAGATTTGTGGGTTTTGAGTGGCAAGGCTTGCCGTGAGCAAATCTAACACTCTGGCAACTCTGGTTCACTCAGATCGAAGTGCAGTACTAAGCCACGTTGTAGTAATTCTAGCTTTACTCAGGCGAAAAGCATCGGTCTCGAGGCAATGATGGGTTTATGGGATTTGCATGCGGATGCATTTCCAAATTGCTTATGGCCTTAACACTTTGTTTATAGGATTCCTGCCCATGCCGTCTTGGAGCCACGGGTTTGACTCCTGACTCCTACCCTGGAAGTCGAAGCCGTTTGCCACTGTAGTGCCCTACTGTACTAAGAAACTGCACGTGAAGTTGATGCACCCTGCACCTGCAAGAGCCTGTGTGTCTTACGCTCTTTTCGACTTGAACCAAAGTCCAATACATAAGCAGCTTCGTGACCTCGTTTTTTGGCCAATCCTGCACCATCAAACCGATGGTTTAGACAAGCCGCGGCAGTGCCAAACGAGCGGCACGGAGAGCATAAAGCCAAAGCTCTGCAAAGCCTGTGTTCCTCAGAAAAGGATTGCGAAAGTAGTGTAGGTATTCTCACAGCCCGCAAGGGTTCTTTGCCGGCAACATCTACACCCAGCTCCGCAGGGTGCATCACTGACTCCCGATGTGGATGGTCCAATCCCGGCGGTTAATGAAAGCCCACTTCTCGTCGGAGCTGGACGTCTTTTGTTTTGATATGCCAGTGTGCAACAGATGCACATGAACAAAATGAGGTCACCTAAGAACAAAGACCGGTGCTGAAAGGGTTCCTGACAATCGGAAATTCCCAAGTGCATCAGCCGGGAAGCGGCTACCGAATAGGTTTCTAGCCTCGCATCTTCCTGCGGAAAAACTTGATGGTTCCACTTCTGTGGAAGTCCGAGGAGCCAGTCCAGCTCGTCGAAGTGGGTCTCGTCCGGAAAACGGTATCCTGGCGCTGAGAACAAGGGCATGAATTGCTAAGAGCGAAGATTCAAGGAACTTGGACATGCTTCCTACACTGAGGTGGCCTAGAAAGAGCCCTCACTGCAAAGATACAGCCGCTGCCAGGTGTTTGCACAGATCAGTTGCACATTTTACCGAGACGCTCTGTGTTGAAATCCTGGGCCAACCCTTCCAACTTCCTGCCTGGACTGTTCCACCATGCAGGACTCAGCTCGATTTAGAAAGAGAGGCTAGCAGACCGAAGGGACGGTTCATGATACGATGATGCCGCAGGGCAGGCCACGACACAATTTCTACAAAGCAGGGCAGCATCCCCGACCTTTGCGTCGCTGCACTTCGACACGCTGTTTTTGCCCGGACACATATATGTGAAGCATGTACAGAGAGAAGCCTCCTCAAGGAATTGATGCTTCAGGCCGGCAGTACTTGTAAAGAGCCTGCTAAACCCTGCCTGATGTCTCGAATGCCCGCCACCGGAAGTCGCTGCGGGCTGCTAGCGCTGCGGCGGCGAAGTCCGAGGCCGTAGGACTTGCAAACATCCGAAAGCATGATGCTTCAAAGGATCTAAGGCTCGGGCTCTTGTGTGTTATGATTCAAAGGCAACGCAGGCCCGAAAACGGAAGACCCTCGTCGGTCGTTCCTTACGAGAACATCGTCATGCTCGTTGCTTCGGGGAGAGTGGCATCAGTCAGCGTGGGCATCAAGGAGCATTATGTTGGAGCTGTACATACTGTACCACTCTTCATGTTTTTGCCTTTGAGATATTACGGCAGGAGCAACTACGTCGACTGTTTCGACCATATATAGCAGCAATATAGCATAAGGCGGCTTATCAAAACTCCAAAGCTATCTACCGCGAGGCCTCCAGGCCAGCACCACATGTGAGCCGATCAAGCAACGCGCCAGCGCTGCAACCGTTGCCGACGAGGAACGCACCATGCTCAGTCTGTTCTGTAAGAACAACACAGTGTCGGAGCTTGAACAGATTGGACTTTACCGCAGGCACGCTAAGTTTGGAAGGTGCAGTCTGCTACACTCCAGAACACCGGAAGTCTCTTGAGCAAAGTAAACCCAGTCAACGATTGAAAAGAGCGCATGAATGAACGTGGAAACTTCGTCAATCAATCTAGCACACCACAGCCCATATGACCCCCTGTGTCCCAAAACCCACAAGTTTAGTTCGGTGCCTCCAATGCGAGGAGCTTCCTTTGCCTCCTCCGCTTCTGTGCTCGCGCACGGCGGCCTTGGTTCCGCAAGAAGTCTCTCCTCAACACTTCAACCAGGAGGGGCTTTGTCGCAGTTGGCCTTTCGCGGCCTTGTCGATCATCGGAGTGTCTAGATACTTAAGTGTTGTAGATTCTGAATGAATTTGTTCTCCATGGTTTGGGGATGGGGTTTGGGTTCAGCTCCAACCCCCAGACCACCTTGTCATTTTCACGCAAAGGATCTCCAACTCTACCTCGGCCTGTTTTGGCAAGCGGGAGTAAAATAATACATGAACATAAGTTTTGCTGTTTTCGGCACATCGACTACAGCATTGGATACCCGTACGGCAATACACTTGAAGGGGTAGGACTTTCAAATTATTGCTCACCACCTTCGCCTTGCATGCAGCATGCAAACCTGTAAACACATGCGACGGTACAACGAGTAGCCAGCAACTAACTGTCCCAGTTACATCCGATGATTCTTGGAGGGGATGGATCCTTCTCATCACACCGTGCATACACTCTGGGTGCAACTCGGCAGCTCTGCCCGGGCTCCGGGGCGTCTGCCTCCTCTGCTGACCTTGGCACGAGGAAGCAAGAAGGGCAAAGGGAGTGTGTTGATAGTCACAAGCCTAGTTGAACTAGCAGGAAAGAACATCGGCTCATGGTCTCTTGGATCTGAACTTTCGTTGCCTACTTCACTGCAGCCAGTGTCGAACTTTCATGCTCGTTCCTGTGTCGCAGCTGCCCTTTGAGCCCCCCACGCTTCCAGGCTCTTCTTGGATCGCAGGACGGGTGCTCGGTTCAGCAAAACCTGGCTTAGAGTAACAGTTCCGCGCATGGGGGTCGGATGTCAGAGATCTCCATGATGAACCTCTGGCTTCCCACTTCTCCGGATGGTATTCAGAATCAACAAGGTTGCATGACAAGCCTTCGACCATGAGCCACCACATGCAAGTTTCCATCTACGCATGTCAAAAGTCGACATGTAAGTCGGGTTTGCAAGAGCCGCATGGCAGGCAGATGCAAGCAATACACAGCCGTACCGCACCGACACACCGAAATCTCAATGCTCCAAATTCGAAACCGGCAGCCTCAAATCCTGAACCCAAAACTCTCAACTCCTGAAACTTTCAGACCCGGTTTGGATCACGAGCGACGGCGAATGTTTGGGCACCCAATGATCACGCCCAAGGCACGCCGAAGCCAAAGTCGTCTTTGCCCGTCTGCGACAAGTGCAGGCGAGCTCTAGCAGTCGCAAGCAGCTTGTTTTTCTCAACACTGTCGGGCCGTGCGAACCATGGCAGTCAGCCGCTCGAGCTTGCGAAAGTTCTACAGACGCAGTAGGCGGAGTATCTATACAGGTTGGGGCTCAAGGATTACATAAATCGACACTACCAGTCAAGCTCTACCGATAAAGTAAAATCCCATCACTATACAAGGCGGGGGTAATACTAAAGTGACCACGACGAAGCTCCGCTGCCTTCTCCCGCTTCCGACCCAATCGGTTCATGTCGCCCTTCTCCTTCACCTCCTGGGTCCGGGGCCTTTAGGGCTTTCTACATTGTAGAAAACGTCTGCGCTGCTGTAAATTAAGGTACGGGTTGGTGCCAGTTGTGGTCCTCGTCTCGCGATAGCGGGGCTGATGACGATGCCCGTAATGGTGGTGGCCGGCAGCACTCCGAGGTGTTCCCAAGCTTAACCGGTAAGACCAAATCTTCCTATAAAGTCATCAAAGGGGAACCCGGCCACACTTTAATCCTACATGGGACCACGACGCGAATTCCTCATATTCAGAAATTGCGGGAACTCTTGCATCAACTCCCCCTAATGCACTCGGCTCCTGAAGAGGGCCCAGTGTGTCCCAGGTTGGTCGCCAGAAAACATCCTGAGCTGAACGGACTTGGGGATTTGGGCTGCTAGGCTTTCGGACCTTAAGACTTTAAGGCTACATCTTTTCGGCTTGGGGTGCGGTTTGCTTACAGTACACTTGCATGTCCCGGATAGCTTCGGGGTGCGAGGTTGCATCAGCACAGAAGCAGGCCCATCCTGCTTGATGTGAACAAGCTTTTCAACCCAAACCTTCCTCCCTGAATCTTGCTCCGACAGCTTCCGCCAGTTCCACTCAGCGCAAATCCCCAACTCAAACTCTCTATCTACCATACACTAGACAGCCTAAATGCTTGGGGCACATATGGGGCACATGCGGCAGCACTAAATGCCACTTGTCAAGCACACCTGAGTTTAACCCAGCAGCCTGGGTGTCGACCTCTTCATCCGAGGACTCCCGCTGGGCCTTTGCTGAAAAGACCGTAGGGCCATGCACTTTGTCGACGCAAGCATCGGAGGGTCTACGATGTGTACATAATTTGGGGAGCAGTGGAGCAAGGGACGGGTCGTCCCGGGGTTGCATTCACAAGGTCTCTGATACCTTATATATCCAAATAAATGGCTAAGAAACGTGAATGCAAGAATCCCCTTGAGATCCCAAACTCACAGCTCCCAGACTGTAAAGTGCATGTTTCGATTCTGTCGGCATGAAACTGTTCCTGGGTTCGATGGCCACCATTATCATAGTCGTTCCGTACTGGCACTTGTCTTATTGTCAGAAGGAGCACGGCTACGTGTTTTACTTTGTTCGCTTTGCTTCTGTGTTGACAATATGATGATCTGGATAACGGCCGGCATTGACTTGACGGGCACCACCACGATCACCGTGGGCAACGATGGATGGCAGCCACCCCCTTGCAATGTACACAGGTCATGAGAGCAACCGAGGAGCATTCTTCTTCGCCTCTGCCTGGGGGGGGGGGTTGTGAACAAGGCAGGATGGAAGTCAGTCGCGCGTCTGCGAACAACCGTCTTCAGTTGCTAAGCACACTGTGTTTGCCCAAACGGCAGGGCGACCATGAGAAGCCATAACGACCCAACTACACCTGCTCTGACATCTCATCTCAACATTCATTCATACCGTGCCAAACGAAGGCAGGCACCAGCCAGTACCAGCCTTCATTGGTTCAAGTCAACACTGCTCGCAACAACAAAACGGTCCACTTCACAAGAGTTTAGGACCCGTGGAAGCAACCTACCCCAGTCTCAGTCTGCCCGTCGCACGAAAGACATCATTATTTCGGTGGCTGTGGGAGTCTTGTGTTTGGAGTCTAGCCCCCTTGGTGGCTTAAGGCTTTCTATGTTGACACATCCAAGATCGGTGCCTGTAGAATTCGCCATATTACCCCCTGATGCTCCCTGCATTTTTCAAAACACATATAGTCCCATGTATGGCACCCTGAAGTCGCTCCGGCCGGGCCATGCGCCGGTACGTCTACATGCTGTCCGGTTATTGAACTCTCCGCACAACGAGCCAGAAACCACCATCACTTCGGGCGTCGTGCCTTCTGAGCTTTCTTCTTGAGCAGCTTCTTTTGGAAGGCAAGCTTGCCTTTGGACTTGCCGCTGCCCTGACCGAAGGCATCGAAGACGAGGATGCGCATGTAAAGCCATGAAACGCAGGACAATCAGATCAGGTGTCCAAAATCAAAGGGCAGTCTGCATTGCAAGAAATATGCTGGCCAGATTCACAGAAGAAGAGGATTGGAAACTGAAATCCGTCGGTTTGACAAGCTTGCTTAAGTTGTATGAGTTTCGAACACCAGCTCGGGTGTCCTGGCCTTGCCACCCTTTGCGCCCTGGCCCTTGCCCTTTCCTTTCGTGCTGCGCAGCTCACGGTAAGCGCCCGTGTTCCTTGAGTCAGTGGGTCTTTCTTCGGAGTGTTGATTGGGCACGGGACTTATCATGGTAATGCTATGACGTTTCGTTTTCTCCGATGCAGGACATGTCATCCTCCTGGTTCAGTATTCGCATCCTGGAAGGCGTCCAGCCATGAATGCTCCAAGCTGAGATTACATCTGCTCGTCCATGTTGAAGTCTGAAGCCTCTGTATGTCTCCTCCCCCAAAACAGCCAATCCTGTGTCGTATGTCAAGCCTGGGTGCAGCGCGATGCCGCCTCTACCCATGCCACCAGCAACGCACACCGAGACCGTCCATGGGTGAAGCGGCTTCTTCGGATTTGGCGCTTGGGGTCTATGGGCTTAGACTTGCCTAGTGCTTGGCTTTAGGGGTTGACTCGTGTGGTCTTTCACTCGTATCAAGCTACAGCTTTGGGCTCTCATTTCTACCCGAGGTGACCCTACCCTCTACCCTAAGGGTGGGTGTGTTTTCTTCGGGCTGACTGGTTTGGTTGTATAAGTGGGGGCGGAGCTACTTCCCATGTCTGGGTCTATAAGAAGTTCTTGCCGGCAGAATGTCAGAGCAAAGTCCCGTGGCTGCTTTGAAAGTGCACTGTGTGACTAAGGCGTTTGCAGGAATTAGAAGGCAGTGTTCTCGTATGATCCAGGGGTGGATATATCATGGAGCAGCCGGAAATGCCTCAAAGTCTGCCTGCGCAGAACTCTCTGTTGTAGGGCCAAGTTAGTTTCTGCCTTGTTACACTCGGGCTCATGGGTCTCACATCACATTGAGGGGCAACCCGGACAAGCCTTGGAAACAAAGATACAGAGGACCTGAGACTTGTTTGAGATCGTGCTGAGGCAAAGTGATGGAAAAGAGCAGCACTAAGCCATCCCACATACGCTGCAGCACGAACGCTGCTGCATCTTTGCGCCAGCCTGTATGCCAACTGTTGAAGGTTTAAGAACAAGCTGCCTGAAGTCTTGTGTGTGTGTTTTAGATGTAAGCACTGCCCCTTGCGTCGGTGTTATGTGCATAGATGGCACCGAGCATATACATTATACACGTGCACGTGCGTAGTGTGTAAATATATACATACATACATAATCTCTTCCCCCGATTGGTAAACCCCCCCCTCTCCCCCAATATTTTTCACGACTCTCCCTGGAATGATTCTCAATATCTTGGGTGGGGTCAGTTTTAGCCTCTTCGCATTGCTCAGTGTCTTTAACTAAACCCTGCCTTGGGCAGGCCGCAGACCCTGCAGTTCTCGGGCAAATGTCTACAGTCCTACGCTCCTGCGGCCCCTGCTGGCTGTAACATATTGGGGAAAAAATATTTTCTCCCCCATATGTTAGTTCTTACAGTCACCTCAACTCCTACATTCTGGTACAAACCTCTTGCAATCGAAAGGTTTCGGATGCTGGGATAATCTCTAATAGAAGGATCCCTAGAGCCTCCCTAGTACCCCCGGATTGACATCTCCTCTTCGCCCTTTTGAACTCCTATTCGGAGGAATATGCTTGTACATATACTTAATGTATTATATGTATAATACCTGTATATATATATACACATGTATACATACACGTACGTACATACATACGTACATACATAATTACATACATACATACATACATACATCATACATACATACATACATACATACATACATAGGCTTGTCTTAGAGACATGCGTGCCTATAAATTTTACCACAGCTGCAAAACCAAGTGGTCTGAACATGCCAGCGTATGGACCCATGATGACCCATGTCCGCAGAAAACCAACCACTACAGGCTGAGCCTTTTTGCGTCAATTCTAATATAAGGCATTTAGGGTTTGTCGACGCTTACACTCGCGCAAGGGTTTAAGCTCTCGCAACTCGAACAAGCCAGACGAGGTCTTCGAACCCCGCGCTAGGGTTTAGGATTCTGGAATCCTGGAGAAAAAAAGCGCAGCTTTACTCCAGGATCTGTCGGCAATCCGACTGGCTTGCAGGCAGCGAGTGCGACAGTTGTGGATACTGTGCTGCTGCTCGGAATCTTCAGGAACGGAAAGCCTCTGCGATATGCCCGATATGCCTGCCGACACATCCTATCCGCGCTTCGATGATTCAGGCTTTGATTCATGGTTCGTCTAAATAGCTGCAGAACTGCTTTCCGCCCCTATCCATGGCTTTGCCTTCTGGGTCCCCCAAGCCTGGCGGGACACGAGCACAAGATAGCTGTAATGAAGCCAGCAGCAAGACTCAGCACAAAGCTGACGGTATGCGGCTTGCCGGAAAGCCGACTGTGCTTTCTTCTGCTGGCTTGCCTATTTCTGCACTCCATGCAATTCGAGTGAAATAGGTCTGGCTAATATGTACGTCCAGATACGGGAAGGCCGGTGTCCATGTAGCACCAGATAAACCAGATCAAACACGTGATAACCTGCACATCTGACGAAGTGTTCCAAGGTCTAACCGCAAGTTGCAACTGCCAAAGCACGGGGTGATTGCACGTGGTGCCGTGTTGCCCTCCTGTACTGATTAGTCCCTTGCGCTTTTCTTGGACGAGCTCACTCTTGGGCAGCAGTGGCCGCGGGCGCAAGGCCTGCACACGACTGCGCCCCGGAAGGAAACCGGCTTATCTCAGTGTGCTGATTCTACCTGTTAGTATTGGGGTCTCTACTAATTATATACTCACGCAAGGCTACAGAGTACACCTGAACCTGCAGAACCGTCAATCCTCAAGCCCTAATCCTGACACCATCTGTCAACACATGTGTATATGCCACACTTTCAAAGCTCAGCAATACCACGGATGAGCCAGCGCCGGGCATATTCTATACTGCCGCGGGGGGAGGCACCTTCTTGGTCTTGAGACCCTAGATTTTCGGAGCCCGACTCTCCAATCCCCGAAATCCTCCTAAAAAACAACTCGCTTGTGCGATTACATGTGAACATCTACTTTACGATGTTCGGCTCCGCAAAACTCCTGTGTCGTGGAGGCCTCAAAGGCACAGGGTCGCCACCGAGCCGGCAATCCTGGGGCCGCCGTAGCTCACGGGCTGGAAGGCTTGGTTTCAGCTTTTGAGGACTAGGGTCTGGCGCACACTGAATTCTAAAGCCTAAACTCATTAAGTTTTATGAGTGGTTTTATGTGCTTAGCGGCTTAGCCGTGAAGCAATGAACCCCAACTACGTCAGAAGGCTGGAGCATGTGGTCTTTGTTTGTTTCCTCTGGCTCTACATGGCTTCACTGCTTACCGAACATCATAGCCTGAACCTGAACCCTTCAACGCACATCCTTGTCATGCTGTTGGTCATGCTTCAAGTTCCACCCAGGTTCAGCTCACGAGCCACAGGGGATTTTCGTGACGCTAATCTGGTCTTCTTTGGCTGATTACTGTACGAAAGGCGTAGGCTGTAAAACTGATGTTTCACAAATCCTGACATCTGGCACCCGGTTTGCGGATTCTGAGCAACTGCCACCCATGGACGTAGAACCCGGTCTTTGGAAGCCCCAAAGAAACCACCCATCCATGTTGCGACTTGCGACCGACATCTGATTGCTAGCTCCATGCTGAAAGACTCGGCCACGGAAACATGGCTTCCGCTTGCATAGGGCACGTATTCGCAGGATTTGGGTAGGCTTTCAGTGGCATAGCAGCGTAAGTGTGATTTAGATGGAGGTTCAGAAACGGAGGGACGATCCCTTTCACCGCCATGATGCTTTAGCATCGAAATCGAAGCGGCCCCTGGAAACTTCAGGGGTCCCTGCATACCGCTGCCACCTTTACTGCTTACTCGATGTTAACACTCAGCAGTGCAACATAATCATACCAAGCTCTGCCGGGACTCATGACGAAGACGCCGGCAAAGCCGAGACCGCGCACCAAATAAATCTCCTGAGATACAAACAGCGCATCGGCAGTACGTGAGGCATCTATGCACGGAATGAAGATGACACTAACTCAACTTTAACCAAATATTACTACAAAATGATGGATACTTCTACCAGTATTGAAAATCATGTCACTCGTAACACGGCGGACGAAACTCCTGGAACAACTTATAATTTACAACAGTACAAGTGCATAGTCGTAGCTGTTGCTGAAGCCGTGCGACATACATGCCCACTTCTGACAGCCACGAAACGTCACTTAAGTTTGACACACACTATTCTCGCGAGAAGCCAACAAATCTTGCACACATCAACTCCAGAAAAAATCCTTCGGTTCTCATATGCACATCTCATTTGTCGTATGTACATAGCTACAAGCGGCCATCGGATGGTGCAGGTCGTCGCCCTGACCTGCCCAGGTGTGCTTCGGCTCCCGCGAAGACATCCGTAAGCGTTTGTTTTGGAGGATCCGGAAAGGTGTACGGTTTGTCCCTTGCTACCCCATGCCTGGACCTGGCACTCAAACCAGGGATCGTTGAAGCCATTAGTCATTAGCCGGAAAGAGCCCGCAAACATATCTCAACTGGCCGAAACATCCTGAAAGGCAGGCCTAGAAACTTACTCGTCGCTGCGTCGAAGAGGAAGCACCTGCAAAACCAAGTACACGCATCGATGGAACAAACAACCAAGCCTGTGCCACGTACGGTCTCGCGTGCTTGCTGCACGATGCATCTCGAAACATGCAGACAGAGAAAACAAAACTGTTTCTTTTGCCTCCAGCTGTTTAGACCACCACGCGTATCTGTCTATGACAGGGCGAGGCACCAGCTTCGAGCTCCTAGAACTTGGATGGGATCCCAGAGATTCAGAGGGCACAGGATACTTAAGTTAAGGCTCCGTTTCTTGAATGATCAGGACGTGCGTGATGAAAGGTTTTCATTAACTACCAGCACTCGTAGATGCAGTTGCTGCAGTAGTCTTCGTAGTCGCATCTCGTGTTCACACCAGTTGGCCTTGCTTTACTCGCTGGAGACGCAGGAAATGGCAGTGTTTGGCGGTGAATCGTGCTGGTCGTGGTCGTCGTTGTTGGGGTCAAGGTTTCTTCACTAATCACGCTGTCTCGGCTATTTTAACGAAGCTGCACCGTCGGACTATGAGGACTGACACTGGGGCTTCGAGGATAATGACCGTGAAGGTGAAACCTTCACCATGCGAGCTTGGGACCAAGGCGCGGAATGACATAGATGATTGCGGAGCCACAAATAGCTCCGACCAAACCGATCACAATGCTGGCATCAGTGACGATGATGGCGATGACCGTCACGAGCTCAGTGGCACAGAAAAGGTGCACGTTGTCATGAAGCGTGCTTGCTCCAGTGGCTGTGGTATGTTCTAAGGGAAGACAAGGGTTTCGTCTGAGTGTTGCGTCGAAACACTTCTCAATCGGAGCTCGGAGCTCCACAAATCAAACTTAGATTGTGATTCAATGAGTTCACACAGGCTGGGCATCCCCGAATCGTCTTCCCACATCCAAGCATGAGGTGATGGCGAAAAGTCCAGAGTTGCGGGCTTCAGGCTTTGCACAGTGCCATGATTTCCGGCCTTGTTCTCGGGCTACGCGATTATTGCTGCTGCTAGTCCTGCTGAGGCTGCAAATATCTACTAAAAAAATACAACCGTTGCTAATTGCGTCATCGACATCCTCCTCCCCCTCCTCTTCTTCATCATCATCTCTTGCATCAGGAACAATCTTAAGCATGCTATTGGACTGCAAAAGCGAATTGAACAGACACCCCTTGTGAATATGCATTCACATATATACATATGTGCACCCACATTAAACACAAGGAAACGATGTGGCACGACATGCCTATGCTTGTGAATTGCTGTTTGATTTAAAGCTCACCAGGCGAGAAGCACGAACTACACTTGCGTGCCATTCCCATCAGGCCACAGGAAACGGGTCCTTCCACCTGCTATCCCTGCCAAGAACAAGTCTTGAGATTCGTGGCCGGTATAGACCCGCGCGCTGTGGTGTAATATCATGATTACTCGGGACTAGTATTGACATGGCCGTGGTTGTTATTCTTGATTTCTGACACAAGAAATCTTGTGACTGTTGGCTCCTGACTTAACGGTCTATCGACCTAGCAACCAGCATGCGCACAAAGACTTCAGCACAAAGACTTCAGATTTTGTATTTAGACACCCAAAACCCTAACCCGTATATAAATCTTGCCAGGAGTCAGAAAGAAGTGCTGCACTCAGGGTGTTCTGGAACCATACCTGGCTGTAGAGTTCCTCCGCGCAGTGTGGCTTAGGCTTTTGAGCTCTGTAAAGGGGGTCGTTCGTCGTCCTAATTGGCGAACTAAGTGTTGGTGTTGTTGCTGGCTGTTGTAGTTGCTGGCGATGGTTGTCGCTGGTGGCCAGGGAAAAGCATGCCTCTGCTGATCGTTGTGATGGTACTCTCGGCGCACCATATGTTTCAACATCGTGTCCAAGTAATCACAAGGCTCGCAAACACTACCCTATCCCTGAATCAACTCCAACCCAAGATAAACCCGGTGCACTGCCAAACCCCTACGCACCCCAAACCAAACATCACTCAGAACCCTCAGAGATCTGACTGCGAGCATATACCCTCGATGTGCATCTCATGTCCTCCTCCTCAGGGGCGAAGTGGGTGAGTACAGCCAGGACGCCTTCCCCTTGGATGCTTAGATGTACCCTTGCGTATCAGGGCTTCAAAGCTTAAACTCAAAGGAAAGGATGGGCGCCACGTCCTGAGGGCCTAGACACTACATACACTCCAAACACCAGCGGGTCAGGAAGCCACACTTGAAAGATCATGGGTTGTCAAAAATCGGTCTTGTCATAGGCAAAGGAACCATGGAGTGAAAGTTGAGTCCGTACGTCCGATATTCCCGCTAAATTACGGTACGATGAGATACTGTAGCTGGCCTTTCCCGAAACCGTGGACTCAAGACAACGCCCAGATGACCAGATGCATTGGGAGATGGAAAGAGCTTGCAGGGAGAGCCCATGATCACAATGTGCTGTTGATCAACAGTGGTCGCTCGGACCTCTAGTTGGGGGTTGGCTCGCAGGTCTTGAATGTTGCGGGTGCAAGCTTGGTTCCTCGCTGGGGCTGTTAAACAAACCATTCCACAAACCCAAACGACCGTCAGGCAAGAAGACCCTTCCCTGAAAGTCCACAGACCCCTTGCTGAGCATCCCAGTGGCGAAGACCGCTGAACATGAGAGGCGTGCTGAAAACGTTGGCGAAGCCCATGCCCAAGCGGGCTATGTTCGCAAGGGTGTCGGTATTGTCCTGATTTCCGGGTGGAGGGACGAAGGTCTGTTGGGTTAAGACGGTGTTAGAGATCTTGCATGACAAGTCTCTGCAAATGCATCTCGTTCCTACTCATGCAGCTGGTAATTAGTGCTACTGCTGTTGCTGTACTAACCGGTACTCCCATGATAACCAGCGGCTTCGTTGATGCTAGGGATGTCACTAGCGAGGCACCCGGCAGTGTGCACAACTTCAGCACATTCCGCGGTCCAGGCTGCTTGGGCTACAAAAGCCGCTTTTACGGGGAGTTCGCTCTCGAAAAGCTCCAGACTAGCGGCCAGCACTTCCAAACACAAGCTTTCCCTCATGCCATCAAACATTGCCAGCAAAGCCCATTGGCCCAAGCAGCTGGCGTAAGGGCTCAGGAGACTAAAAATGGATGAAGACCGTCGCCAAACTCCATGCTGAACAAGACCACGTTTCAGGATGTTTACTTGTCGACTACGCGGTCGAGAAAATGTTCAAACCAAGCTTCGTAGTTGTTGAGAATGACACCCTCCGCGTGTTGCCCAAAGGTTGCATACCCGAGCAGCATTGATGTTGCAAACCTCGGCAAAGTGATTGTTCACGATAACATCTAGTCCAATTTGCTACCTGTTAATCAACGCGGCTGCTAGTAAAAGTGTTGTGCGTTTAGTTACGTGTCATTTGACCTTCTGTTGCTGGCTGCTGCTACTTAATATCACTATAGTAAGTACCTTGCAGTCATGCGAAAATTGTGATTGCGCGAATGACGGTGGTGCTTGCCACACAGACGTTCGCACAGCACCGGATACTTTTCGGTGCCAACCACCACCCACAGCAATCCGAGCAGAGAGCCTAGCCCAAGTGCTTCAACACTGTATAAAGCCATATATAGAGCCGCAGCCCTATAGAGCCTAATTAAAGGCCACACATCACGTTTCCAGGCTCCAGTTTCCAGCATAAGGACAAAGCTATGCACAGAGAGGACGATTGGGGTAGCTCAGCGCCCCTTCACGCGCAAAACGAGGAGCTCGAGCGGTCCAACAGGTTTTGTTTGTTGGGGGCGATGGGTTTGAAAGGGCTTTGACATTGACATCAACGGACTTGCATCTTACGCGGAGGTGGCTTCGGATTTACAAGTTTGGGAACATGAGGTGTTTAATGGCCCTCCAAATTTCTGTCGGTTTCTTTGGGCAGCTCGCGGGACCCTCTGGTTCCTTCCAAACCATAGAATAAACCGCATTGATCCCTGCGCTATCACGTTTTTGTACGACCCGCCCAAAACCCTAAACCCCAAAGCCTAGGCCCTCCGTCGCCTAGCGGCAAGGTGGAGACCAGCGAGAAAGCGGCCAGCACGCGAGAGCCGAAGCGGACAGGCCGATGGTTTTTGTACCTCTTCGGGTACTTAGGGGGTTGACGGGGGTTTAGGGGTTGAGGGGGTTCAGGTGTCTATGACGGTTCATGGTGTGGTTCTTTTTGAGGTGGGGCTCCCGCATGGTAAGCAGGTGAGTTTGATGTTTAGTCCTTGACGGCTTGTTTGACTCGCGGCACGAGGCAAGTACCTGCGACAACCGACCACTTGAGGAACCAGCAGATAGCCCATTCAACCCAAAGACTTGACGTAGCTTTTGCACATCTAGTGGGCTAGAAGCCAGGTAATCAACTAGGCAATCTTGCTAAAACAGTCGAGAGTTTATGGGCCCGATCTGTAGCCCGCCGAAACTAGCTCGGCAGTTTACGCTCTCTCCACTCGGACAAGCCAGACGAAGTCTCGGCAGTTGAGGGTTAAGCGTAGGGTAGCAGGGTGGGATCTGGGTATCGGCTGAGCGTGTGTTCGAAGAACCTGAGCCTTCGGAAGCGCCCCACGCCCATGGAAGCTTTACCAGCTGCACACCCGATTCCCCGTAGTGAGACCCAAAAACCTTGGACAATTCTGAACGGTGGATGATCCTAAGGCTGAGCCCCTTGCACCCTACCACACATCTCAAATCCCGAAGCAACAACATATCTAAAGCTGCCGAGGCCGGCACTCGCGATAGTACTTCGGACCGTTGTAGTGACCTTCAGTGCAGGCGATGTCGTCACGAGACGTCCAAAAGTAAGGTGGTTTACAGCTAGGGTGGGATTGAAAGTGGCAGCAAACAGCGCATTAGGCTTCGGTGAGAGCGCAGTGGATGCAGTGGTTTGGCAGGACCTGGCTTGCAGGCTTGAGCGGCAAACAATCCTCTGAAAACTGGTCTGTGTGTAGAACCTGTAGCCTCGCATGCAGCACGTCACGCATCTAGACTAGCCTTTTAGTAAAGGCTCGTTGGCACTTCAACCACAAGCCGTTCAGAGTTGAACGACAAGTTTACGTAACAGTAAGCAAAAATTGCATACCCGGCATTTGGGCACCGAACCCCAACGCTGACACTGAGAAAGGATGGTAACATAATAACACCGAAGGTTCTGAGTTTGGTGTCGGGGTGCGCGAGGAACACTGTGCTTGTTTTCGGCGCTGGGCCCACCGGCGAGCGATTCATCGAGACGAGAGATCGGTTCAAGCATCTGCCTAGGACACCGTAGGTAGGATAAAGCCATATTACAGATTGGGAATCCGATCTCTCAAGTTCCAGGCCGATCTTGCTCGTGCCAAGCCAGGATCAAGTGTGCATCTTTGTGGCAGCACCCGCCAAGAGCTATGGCAACGGCATCTGACGGGTTAGGATTTAACGATCTTCCAAAGCACTACAAGCTGTGTCGGCAGAAAACCCGAAACCCTCGTCACACGGTCCCGAAAAGAGAGAAGTGTAACATCCTATCACGATTCGTGATATTACCTCTTGGAATACAATGAAGGATCTTATTAGTATGCCGGGTATGAAACAAGATCATCAGCACAAGCTATGGCATGTCTGCCGCCGCCACGACTGGGACCAGCTTCGAGACAGGTTTTGCCTGCAGAGCTGGAAGAGGGGGCGTCTGAGCTTGTGATCGAAAACAAGTGTAGCAGCAAAGGTGCTGAAGTTTCGAGTTATCACACACGGAAAGATGACGGCCGTCGAACACTCGAGTTAGTGAGTGCAGCCCGGCAGCTGAACCCTAAGCCCAAACCAAGTGGCACTTGATCCACAAATGTTGTTAGAACCTCGGCTTCGTAATCGACTTTGCGTCTGAGAGCGTATCCCGGGACCAGCTTTCGTACGGGTCCTAGAGCTGAGAGTTGTAGCCTTTTCAGGAAGACTCAGGTGGTCCGAGCAGCCGGTCATTCTTATACTGGGAGCCCACTGGGCCACAACCGCCCGAATGGCCCGGAGCCCTGTGGACAATTATCAGGCTCCTTCGGTACAGTGATAAACTGTATGTACCAGTAGTTGTTCAGACTGTTATGACTGGTCTTGTGGCGGCAGGTATGACCGTCAAGAACATCATGGTGGCCATCATGTATGTTTCGGTTTTAGGCTAATCCCAGATAACACCGTGGCTTGTACTGTAATACGAGATAGCGTTGCATGCAGCAGCGTTGTGCATGGTGCATCGCAGCTGTTGCTTCGGGCCTTGAGTGCCCTCCGCATGGCCCGTGCGGACAAGATCTCTGCGGCCACGACGGAGAGACATGCAACGATGGCACTTCCCATTCCGTAGTACCTCTGCTACTCGCTCTGGGGGAAGCAGTAGAGAGAGGGTGTTTTTCGGCTGCTTCTATCAAGAACAAACCTGCTCAATCAAAAGGTGAGACTGGAGCCTTCCGCAGTCACCGGGTGATACTTTTTCAGAAACTGGTTTGGGAGCGCGGTTCTCAGATTGCCCACTGTATCAAGCCGAACCACTTAGATTTGCTTAAAGACAAGGAGAAGCACCAATTCAGTTCCCCTCAAAATGAATGAAAGAATGGATGAGCAAGCATGTAAGTACGGATATCCATGCGCATTCCTTGAAACTCCAACAGCCAGATGTGTGCAAGCAGGCCCAACCCAGATCAAGTCAAGAACACAATGAAGGCAAAGCCCCTGTAGTATCCTTTAGAATGACAACTGTTTAAAGTTTAAAACACCCTTGAACCGGCAAACCCGTCTACCTGGAACTTAAACATAATCTTTAGATGTGCCAAACATCGTGCGCTTGTGTACATGTTTATATGCATGAATGCCATTTGCCCCTCACTCCCTCTCGCCTCTACAGGCCTAACACACGCAACAGAGAGATCCTGCTTGGATGCTGGCTAGGGCCTAGGGCGGATAGTGACGATTGAAAGCTGGACACAGGACCTCAGCATCCACGAGCCTCGTTCGTCTCTGCGAAATCTGCATGTACAAACCCACGTGCCGGGCCATGACATGCTGTTGAATGCGAGTGGCTCGATTGTGTGCAAGGCGCGGTGGTCCACGTGAAGAATGCCAGAAGAAATCACGCACACGTGGCAAAGGATGTCGGCGATGTCTCCCAGAACAGCCATGCAAAAAAAGGCGAGTGAGAGAGCACGTCGGGCCCTCCACTCCTCGAGCAGGCGATGCCAGTCATGCTCAGCCAGATGAATGACGAAGAGCATGCCCACAAAAGGGACAATGACGCGCAAGGCCTTCAGGGTATGCATGGCTGCATGTTCTCCCATCCTCAGAGTCTCGCCAATAGTTCTGCCCAAAATGTGTCGCAAAGCTCCTGCGCCGGCCCGTTCCAATGCTAGTTCCGCTCCTCTTTCGGCCAGCCTTTCGGCACCCCTCTCCGCCAGCCGTTCGGCACCGCGCTCTGCCAGCCGCTCCATGCCGCGCTCAGCGAGACGCTCTGCACCCCTCTCGGCAAGTCGTTCCACGCCCCTCTCCGCAAGACGCTCGCCAACTCGCTCGCCCATGCTCTCGGCAATGCGCTCGGTCATGCGCTCCACGACGCGCTCCGCGGCGCTGAAGGCCGTCTTCTCAATCCAGCGATGTTCAAGCTGATGCTTGGCGGTATGGAACTCATCATCGCAGGAATGTGCGTGTTGCTCGCCATGCGACTGTGAATGCAGGCTCCCCGGTTCAGAATGGGACGGTGCCAAGCATTCAACTTCATCATGGAAGGTTTGCAAAGTGTTGTAACAAACTCCGGGCTGTGACTTCAGTTCAGCCGCTGCCCTTCGAACTGCGGCCGCTTCTGCGTCGTCCTCGGCCATCCTCAAAGCGGCCTCATAGGCCGCTAGCCATGCAGCCTCACAAATGGACAACTCAGCTGAAGCTTTCTGCACCTCCGCTGCGGCCTTCTGCATGTCAGACACCGCCCGTGCAAGTGCAGCCTCTCTATGTGGCAGAATGACATGAGGGGAGGTGTTCTTACTCTGCGCTGGCACGACCATGGCCCATCAGCTGCAGGAGATCTTGGAGGGCCGAGTGTATTGGCTTGCCTTCGAGCGCCTTACAAAGTGATCAGCACCACCTGCTGCAGCTGTTTCCAACCGTTAGCATGTCATCGTGGACCTTCCTTGCAAGGCACATGTATTTGTGTTGTGTAACGAGCCAGATTGAGCTGCGGGTGTTCACATCAGCATCAGTGCTTCAGGAACGGCACTCATTAATCAGGCTGCTGCCACGTGTGCTTCCCGCAAACGCAAGAGATGGGTAAACCGTAAATCTGCGACATCTCTCAATATGACAGTGGCACATCAGAAAAAGAAACAGGCGATGATAGCAACAACATGGGCCTGTAGGGTTCATGTTCGAGGTGACACAAGCTTTCAATTCAGCATGTGCTCAAACCTACATTTATTAACCTACCGTCCTAAAGCCCGAATGTCTTAACTTCAGATGCCTTTGATTTCAAGCAAGACTACCACGTCGAACTTGGCAGGCTTTGTTTTTGGACTTGACGCCCAAAGAGACGGCAAAAAGACAACGACCACGACGACTACGAAGCTCCAAAACATGCTGCAGCCCCCGACAGAGGAAAGCCACGGCCAAGTTGTCCACCAAGATAAGCGTGGAGAAGCCCATGTTCCCCACCTCAGCCGACATCATGTACATAAACCTTGAGTGCACATGACGGTGAGCCTTGCTTTTACAGCGACTTGCTTGCATGCCTGTGTGCATCTGCCACTTGCGCATGCGCTGATAATTCTGTGGCGTGGAAAGCCGCCCAGCCTTGACTCTATGAGACAATTTTTGGACTCTGTGCATCTTTTTCTGGCGGTCTTTAACGGACATTGCGGTTAATTATGGTTAGGATTATGCAGGACCCCCTCGACTTGAGTCTTGAGTGACTTGAGGATGCAGGATGCTGGCAGACCACATCTGCCGACGCTGACAAAAGATGTGTAAACATCACCATTGAATCTAAACAAGACGTGATGCCGCAAACTCAGCATGCCAAAGATGAAGCCATCAAGCCGTGGCCAACTCCACAAATAATCGAGATACTCCCCGAGACGGCTGACTGATCCAGGTAGGAAGGAAGAAACTTCAGCTGAGCATAAGATGTGCAACCTTTCATTTTTACAGAGCATCCCATTCAAAACAGAACGAGGCCACAATCAGGTATGATATGCCAGGCCGGCATTCCTTGCGTTAGACAGAACCTTCTAGAGTGTCTCAGCGCGGGCACGATAGGATTTACAGGCACATCGCTGGGTACCGAGCATGCCCTCGTGGTGCTGGGAATCCATGGTACTGCCCTCCTGTGCAGGGCAGCTCGGAGGCCTACATCGCACGAAGGTTTGCAGGTTGCAATGATGTCGCATCGCCCATCCCCATGCAACACTGTGCGATACCAAGCCCTGATCAAGAGCTCTCACATCCAAATGTAGTGCGCTTGTTTAATGTGCATCTGCTGTCATGTTGATGTCCTGTGGTTAATATGTGGTAACACTAACCTCTCCGAGAACTTCGATAAAACGTCCAGTGTTCTGAGGTCTGGTGTTTCCGCTTCGTTGCCCTCAGCAACAGATTCAACGGTAAGCACCTGGAAGATAGGAGCCGTCAACGTAGCGGATAATCATCCTCTGGACGGCGTTGAGCTGGTGGAGGGTTGAAAGCACGGGGGAAGCTTGGGGCTGAACATCCGAACAAATGTCAGAAAAGCGTTTGGGGACTGAGGTTCCTAAGGTGCTTCGGGATAAAGCTTCGGCTCCCACAATCGTTACTCATCATGTAACTACAAACACAGCGTATGCCGTACACCGAAACTCGTCCATCCTTGGGGTGCTCGAGGTCTAGACTAGACAAGGATAGAAGCCTCAGCGAAAATGGAGGTTCAAAGCACGGGCAGATTACAAGGAACTGCGGGAAGGAACTACGGGGAGCCTTCAGAAGGCTAAAAGCCGAAAACCACCTGAGGCAGGTGAGCTACGGGCTTCTCAAAAATCTCGGAATCATCAACCTTACAGCCCAGAAGCTTCGGCTTCGAGGGAAAAGCTGAACTGAAACGAACCCTGTGACAATGATTGTGGTAATTCCATCATGCTCTGCTGACTTCTGTCAACTTCACACATCTTTAAAGCAACAATCATACAAGCATGGGTCGCATCCATGGCCCGACTCCTAAGGCCAACACACAGCGAAAGCCAGAACCCAAAAACACAAAGCCCCTCAATTCCCAAAGCCTAGATCCTAGATTCCTAGATCCCAAAGCCGCTTCATGAATCCGGCCCCCCTTGCTGCCAAGGCAAGAGTCATGATGATCATCCAGAACCTCGGCTTCCGGTTTGGGGTGTCGGGACGTACAGGGAATTCAGGATCCAGAGTGCCGGTCAGGGTTTCCGGCTGTTCCTGAGAAAAGTGAGGGTAATAGTAGCGAGGTAATTAGGCATCATGGAGTTCCGAGAAGCGAGCCTACTCCTGCAGGTTCCCTAAGTGTTGTATGCTCGGCCCAGGACAAGTGGTGTCACTTGCAGTTGCTCTCAGAACGTGAAAATCTGAGCAGCCAGATGGGACTCTTGGGGTCAGGCAACAGGTGCGAAAGCAAATCAAAGACGGGCAACTCGGCCTAAGTAGTGTTGGAAAAAACCGATGTCAGGTCCCTAGGCTGATGCAAGGTGTAATGCTAAGGAACTTCGGGCTTTCCGATGAGAATTGAGGCTTTATATTATCTGCCTTGAAGGTTTTACGTGGCAGTCGCAACGAGCAAAGACAAGCCTTGGCCAGCTTGCGTTCTGATCTCGTCGCATGACAGAAAATGATAATAACAACAGTACTACTACTACTACTACTACTACTACTACTACTACTACTACCAAAAATAATGATGGTGATAGTCGTAATCATGGTAATAATCAGAATGATAGGAAAAAGGCTTCATGGCAACACGCGCCAAGGAGGAATCCAGGGGACACGGCTAACAGCGCCAAGAATGATGTCGGAGCCAAAGCAGAGAGGTCTTTCCTGACAATGGCTCTGATTTCGAGCGCCAGCTTCTCTCCACTCTGGCCCTTGCATTTATCCGACTTGGGAGAAGCTAGAATACTTCCTGCTTCCACGAGGAGTATACTCCCAACTGCTGTTGAGGCACAGCATACAAAGCGGCAGCAAAGGGAAAACCTGGGCCGGCAATTCTGAGAAAGAATTAATGATGACCTGTCAGGCCTGGGTCGAGGGACGACCAGATCCGGCTGTGCGAATACAATGACAACTACTAACAAGAATCATAGCAATTATCAGATATTCAAGCAATAACCGCAATCCTGATAGAAGCAAAGCGATGCCTTATCCCTTGAAGTAGAAGCTTTCGGGGTTTTGGGATGAGAAGATTTAAAGCTGCATCCCACGTAGGAGACCAGACCAGGGAGCCCGAACTCGAAACCCCAAGCACCTTAGCTTTGGTTGGGAGGCGGCCAAGATGGCGATGCACGAGGAGCGACTGAGGAAAGAGATCCCAAATCCTGACAAATCCGGATGCTGGAATTCGGGCGTTCAAGGTTTGGGGCGGTTAGTGTAGGGTCAAACTACGGCTCAAGATAACGCTTTAGGGTTGAGGCTACGGTCTCAACAAAACCGTGGCGACTGTTGCAAGACGAAGTGTCTCGAACGAAGAATGGTTCACCAAGCACACTTCACACAAAGAACCATTTCACAAAGATGAGCGTGGCGGTTGATTCAGGTGTGAGATGCTTCTGCTTCCCTTACGATCCGACTGCGTTCTTCGGCTAGGACGAAAGAAGCTGTTGCAAAAGCCCTCAGGCTTGAACGGG
This sequence comes from Symbiodinium sp. clade A Y106, assembly GCA_003297005.1. NCBI lineage: Eukaryota > Dinophyceae > Suessiales > Symbiodiniaceae > Symbiodinium > Symbiodinium sp. clade A. Next base: position 50,504 of record BGNK01002147.1, on the reverse strand, counting down.
TTGGCTACACGGTGATATCAGCTTGCGGCTTGCTCACAGCCACCATCAACCTGCCTGGCAGGCACATGGAGATCAAGTCACCGACCATGCAAACGTAGGCCTGTGCTGCAGTCGTGCAGTATGTTGCCCTCTCTCCTGCCACGGAGCCTAAGCCTACCCCGTTTCTCCCGTATGTTCGTACTGTCCCGGAGGTGACCTAAAGCCACTCATTCGGGCTCCAGCTTTTCCCTACAAGAACAACAACGGCGACTCGTAGCATACTCGAGCCTAAGAAGTGTGAGACTTGACTTATCTTAAAACAGGCACACTGGAACACTGCATGATCGTACATGTTTACTTGGTCTTTCCCATACTCATTCTGTTATGCTCCTGGTGACAACAATCACCATAATCTGCGAACGATCGGAACATCAAGAGGCCGCTGAAAACTTCCGGACCCTCATGGAAGCCCTTGTTTAAAGCCCTGGGTAGTGTGCACGAACCCTGCTGGCATGGAGGCTCAATCATAGCGTATTAGGACTTCAACCCTGAAACTCATTTAGGGTTCAAGGAATCAGGTCATTTGGTTTTTGGTCCCATGCAGCCGCCGCGGCGAGAGCGTTCCCAAAGCATACGATGCACAAAACCAAGCTGGGAATCCATTTACCTGGGCTCCGAGGGCGGAGTTTTGCCAACAGGTCCCCTGGCTGCTTCACGCCCAGAAGTTCTCCAGACGACCACTCAGGAGTTGTTAGGGTTGAGGGTCTCGAGAAGACTTAAAGGGCAAGTGTCACACCTGGCGATGAGTTTAGGGTGTTCTTGGTCTATGTCGGTTGGTGGTTAGGCGTTGAGGGATCTGCGGGTAGGTAGTGGGGAGTTCAGGGCGACGGGCTAGTGGAACGAGAAGCTGTGCTTTTCACCCACGGCTTTGGAGTCTCCGGATTTCCATCTTCTTGCAGGCCCACTTTGGGCTGCCTACAGTTACAGGCATCTGGAGTATCCTGCACCTAAGGATCTTAGCTCGAATCGCCTCGAGTATTCGCTGGACTGGACCCTGACTCCGACGAGGACGAGGAGGCTCCCGTGCAGTACGGGCCTGCCGGCAACTTCCTCGGATCAATGTTCACCAAGGGAAGCAACATAAAGCAACTTAGACTTAGACTGTAGATGCAAACATACCAACGACTTACAACGTGTGCATACTTCTATGCATGAGAACAAGGACGAAGAGGCAAACAAAAAGGCATGGCAACAAAACACCTTCTGACACGCACACCACCATACGATACTGCTACTACCGCTACTACTGCTCCTAATGCTGGTTTGCTGCCTGCTGACTGCTGCTTCTTCTACGGTTGCTACTCTTACTGCTACTGCTACTGACACTGGTACTGTTCATGCTGCTTGCTACAGCTACGGCTACCACAAAAACAACAGCAGCAACAACTACCACTACTACTACTCTTACTTCTACTCCTGCTCCTACTCCCACTCCCACTCCTACTCCTCCTCCTCCTCCTGCTCCTGCTCCTGCTCTCCTAATCCTACTCCTACTCCTACTCCTCCTACTCCTATTCCTAGTCCAACTGCTACGGCTGCTACTACTGCCACCACTGCTGCTACTATTACTAATACTCCTGTTACTGCTCCTGTTACCACTCCTGCTTCTACAACTACTACTACTACTACTACTACTACTGCGACTACTACTACGCTTACTACTACTACGCTTACTACTACTACTACTACTACTACAGCCACTGCTACTGCTACTGCTGCTACTGCTGCTAATGCTACTACTGCAATTACTACTACTACTCCTCCTACTACTACTACTACTGCTACTACTACTCCCCCTCCCCCTCCCACTCCTACAGCTGCTGCCACCGCTACTGCTACTGCTACTGCTACAGCTGCTAACATAACCACCGCTGCTACCGCTACAGCTTGTGCTACTACTAGTGGTGCTTGCGCTCGTGCTGGTACTGGTAGCTTTTCGTTTCAATCCCATGTCCCGCTAACCCGCAGAGCCCCTCGCAGGGCCTAGGCACCTCCATTTCCACCCGTCTGAAGGTAGTCGCGGACAGCCTCTGCCTGGAGCACCCAAGCAAGACAGGCCTAGCAGGACTCGGCCCGGAAGTCTAGGGCCTGTACTTGCGTCCGAGGGGCACAGGAAGAACTGCACAACGTAGAGACCACCGGGAAGACGCGCGATGCCCTTCATCCCAAGCGAGGCGCAACCCAGCATGACAACGAAAGTCATGTGGCCAATGGCAACATGGAAAGTTGGATCGTATGAAAGATCAAGGCGGCCGTGAAGTCGTTCGCATGCGGTTATGACAAACCTTAGCGACGGTTGATGAGTTGGGCCAAAAAGTAATGCAAAAACGATATATTAAGAGACATCTGTCTAAGCATGAAAGAAACGTACAAAATGACAAACTTACGCAAGCATGGCAACATGATGCAGGCCAGCTTGGTTATCATCTTGAAGATGAAAGCCCGTTCCTCATGGCAACTTCTCCAGATCAATACCACGAGGCCCGCTTTGGCCAAACATAGGATCGTCCTCGTGGACACGATGGCTCGATAGTGCAGCTCATCTTGCAGAAACGAAGCTGCCAAGTAGACTCGCCCAATACTTACCACGATCATGGGCACCAAGCACCTCGGATAATGCAGGCATGCCTTCAACCACAATCATATTGGCTATGAAGATCGTTACAACAAGGCGAATTGAGCGGACATGCACCTTTGAGCTTCAAACCAAATGCTGCACCTCCGGCAGGTCTACGGACGGCAGTTCGGCTTTGCAGTTTTGCCAGAACACCCAAACTCTATGAGATGGTTCAACAAGAAGCCTCGTCAAACAGTCCACCAATGCAACATGTGTTGAAGGTCAACTCACTATTCGCACCCCTGGACATTAAGCACATCCACAACCAACACGCTCCCAAGGTGCAGGCAAAGAACACAAGGGGCACTGTGATCTCGTAGTGACCAGCGCCATCAATGTTGACACCTGCTTGCAACTTGGTCAGAGCAAACACCCGACGTTGTGTACGCGACAACGACTCCTCGGTTGCTGCCCGCAGGGAACACTGAACATTCCTGAACAACTACTTGATAACATGCTATGCACGGATGTCAGAAAGCAGACATGGCCAGTTTATCTCGGCGAGCTGAGCTCTTCGGAATTCCTGAATCATGCAGCGAATGGCAAAACCAACTTCCCAAGCCTCTCAGGAGGCATGTACATGCTTGTTATTTCCATATATATATATATGTATAATTGTATAGTATGAAGCACTGCACAACTGTGCAAGATCAATCTTTTGTTGGGCTCATTCGGTTATTTCCCGCATACTGCCACAACTGGCAGATCGAGAGCTCACGGAAGACGTCGGGTACATTCTATGCATGCCTGTTTTGCATCCGGACTTGGGAAATCGTCCGGGGAAAGCATGCCTGAAGCTTGAATCATTGATGCCTTCTGACCCCAGACGGCATCGACTGCCTTTCTTTACTATGGAGAGCTTGAGCAGGGTCAAGAGCCGACATTGAGCATCTTAACAACTACTGCACCAGCTACATGTCTAAAGTTAGCAGACTGCACGGGCTTCCGGCACAGTTTGCAAATCCTTGAGTGCATCAACCCTAATCAGTGTACTAATTAAGCATCTCAGTGCATTTCTGGTTCTGGGTAAGGGAGTTGTTGGGTTGTCCTGCATCCGCGATGGCTCGCAGCGTCGGAGTGGACATTCCAGCAGAGAGAAGCACGCTGATGGAGTGATCCACCTCAGGGTCATCCAAAAGGTAGATTTTTTGCACGCCTTAGCAATGAGAGCTTCGTGTGTGTTCAAGCCCCAAGAAAGGGACTATGAGTTTGTTGATGGCAGACCGGGCCGCTTTGCTTTGAGTTCTGCAAAGACTTAGAGACATTCTGTCTTATTATGCGCCCCTGCCCCCTTTCAACAATCTGCAGCAGCAAGAGAATTGACCCAAGTGGCCTAGAGAGCCAATAAAATGGCCACACCGGTCTACAACTGTGCCTTCTGCATTTCGCAGATTCTCACATTTGGGGTGGAATGTGGGCGGTTGTGGGGGGGGGGGGGGACAAAAAAAAAGGGGGGGGAGGCGTTTTTTTTTCCCCGACAGCAGCGACGCGACCCTGTTTTCAAGGGGGCTTTTGTTNGGGGGGGGGGGGGGTCAAAACAACAGGCGGGGCTGCAGTTTTTCTCTACCCGCAAGCAGCGACGAAGTCCTGATTTCAACGGGGCCTTTGTCTCTACCTGCTGCTACTGCTAGAGACGAAAACTGGAGCCCTGTCTGTTGTTTTCACCCCCGTTTACAACAACCACCCAGCCTACACCGCATTTTCTATCATGGGGCAGATGCTGTGTAAACCGCGGCTTGCATTACCCAAAACTCTGCTATAGGCACCCTATGTGGTCGCCGGAAGCATTCCCATTGCTTCTAATTAACATAAGTTACGGGCCCCTGCCTTGTCTGTGCCAACATCAACAACAGCATCAAGAACAACAGCAAAACCACCACCACCACCACCGCCACCACAACAACAACGACACCAGCGACAAGAACACCAACAACACCAACAACAACACCAACACCATCACCAACAACAACACCAGAAATAACGCCAACACCAACGCCAACATCAACACCACCCACACCAGCGACACTACCAACACCACCGACGCCACCGGCACTACCAACACCACCACCACCACCACCACCAACAACAACAACAACATCATCAGCATCAACAACACCAACACTGCCCCCACCCCCACCCCCACCGCCAGCGCCAGCGCCACCAACAACAAGAAAACAACAAGACAACAGCAAGACAACAACAAGACGACAAACCACCACCACCACCACCACCACAACAACACCAACACCAACACCAACCCCAACGACGACGACGACAACGACGACGACGACAACGACAACAACAACAGCAACAGCAACAACGGCACCAGCACCAGCACCAGCAGCAAAAGCAGCAACAGCATCAGCATCAGCATCAGCAATAACAACAAGAGACCCAAATAAAACAAACACCAGACCGAACAGCAGCATCACCTAACGACGCGGCAGAAACAACAATAGCTACATGAATGCCGCAATGCAAACCCCTGAGCCGCTGCACCCTGAGCCACCAAACGGACGCTTAAGTCCATCAGAGCGACAAGACTCAACGAACGTCCTACATCCGCCTGATGGAAGCAATCGCCTATTTCCGCCCGAATCTGGACAGCATCGGATTCCTGGGTGCACGTTGCAAACTCGACAGACTCTTGGTCCTGACCAGGAGCCAGATGCGTTGATCATTCACCCAACACAGTCTTTTTAGAAGTACCACAGCCACAAGCATGATTTCTCCTGGCTTGGTGTTGTTTTTGTGCTTTGGTGAGAGGTATGCTCGAGTGATCGCGATCTATGATTGTGTCATAGGAACTGATATTGTGTGCAATATGCGTCACTAGATAACGGTCGTAGTGTCAAGCGTGATGTTCATGAAAAGAAAACGTTGTCTGATTCTGACAAGGAGTGTGTCGCAATAATTGTGATGCATGTCGTGGCTCCTCTCAGCGTCGGAGAGGATGATGGGATCGCTGCGGGAAGTGCAAAGTGCACACAGGCATGGATCGGGAGGGCAGAGGACCAATATACTCGACTTGGACTCGATGCAAGCGCAAGAGAGCAAGGCGAAAGGCCCATCCAGATGGAGGGCAACCCGTTGCCTAAGCCACTTTCGACCTGGCAGTGGCCTTGGGAACGGGGTGGAAGTAGGTGGGAGAAAGAACGAGCAGGAGGCTGAACGTGATGAACAAGCGAGGGCGCATGATTTGGTGAATACGAGTGCGCACATGCCTGCCAATGCAAAAAATCGACAGGGGCGTTTCACACTATTTTCACGGTCAGCTGTTTGGTTCCTTGTGCCGCTGCATTGATGACGCCTGGTGTCGCGCGGTCCAACCAACCAGTTAAACGGGTGCGTGCACAATCCACCAGTTCAACCATGTGGTGGACTTGATGGGAATAGCCACCAGGTTTCGGTCCCCTCACTTACGTAGTCGGGGGGCGCGGATTTTGGAGAAAGCGCCCAAAAGTCTGGACGGTCGGTGTCCCGGTTTGTTTGCCCGTGTTTTGGTATCCTGCTGGTGCCTCTGTCGCGTCCACAGCGCGTCCAGGTGGTGTCTCATTCGCTCTCTCCGTCCGTGCCATTTTGGTCAGATTTCTGCTCGGTGTGTGAATCGGCATCGCTCCTCAGTTGTTCCGATCGATCTATGGGTCATGTCCCGGTCGGTGTTCATGTCTTTCGTTTTCGGGTCTGCCCGGCCGCTGTACCGGCCGGGTCCTTTAGTCCGTGTTTTGGTCGTGGTCTTGTCATTGTCTCGGTCGTGTCCCGAAGTCATGTCCAGGCGGGGGCCGCATCGGTGTGGTGTCGCTTTGGTGGAAGTCTGGTCGTGGTTTGGTCGATGTCTTGATCGTTGTCCCGGTCGAGTCTCATTCGTCCCAGTTGGTGTCGTGGTCCGATGGTGCCCCGGTCGTGCTGCGGTGTCCTGCTCATGTTTCGATCCGAGTGTGTGCCAGTCAATATCCTGGTTCTTGTCGTGTGGGTGTCATCATGGTCGGTGTTCCGGTGTCTTAACCGGGCCCGTGATTGTCACTTGCGGCAAAACAGAGCAGCTTCTTCTTGCTATTGGGTCCTCCTGCTGAGTTAATTGCTATTCACATCGTCATCGTGGTCAATAACAGAAATGCCATACAATATCAATAATATAGAATACAAGTAGTTGAATTGACATGGAGTCTGGCCTCCAGCCCACGGTTCAACTGCACCGCTTCCTCCTCGAGCGCTTCGCTGCATATCCGGTCCACCTTCGGAGGAGGGCTGTCCCCGAGGCTCTGATCTACTCCACAAGCCGAAAACTTGCCTCTGAAGGAAAAACCGACCACCGATATCTATCAGGATTGTTCTGGTTGCTTAGGAAAGCTTAAGTACGCGAATCTCCTTCCTGCCGTCGTGACCGCGTTCAATCATTCCGGAATTGGGGGCTCAGGATGTTGGCTTCTCAGGCTCCACGACTCTACCGCTTAATTATGTGCTAATCAAACGCACACGCGGAATGCTTGGAATTGCAGGGGGGATGTCGCTATGCCCGATATGCTCGGAGTGCTCCTTTCACACTTTCTCAAGTTTCCACTTCAAGCTTGGCTTGAACTTTGCATCCGAGTCTTGAACCTCAAGTGACGAGATATGGAAGACATGTCAGTCGTAATGGAGTCACAAAGCAAGACCTCACCCCTGAGAAGAGCTCGTGTGGAAGCAGCCAGCCTCGGCCAACCAAAAGGAGCAAAGCGCACTGACTATAACCCAGTGCTGCAGGATCCGAGGCACAAGCTCGGATCCTGTTGGCAACGGTAGCCAGAAGTGATGTGCTTTCCAGGATAAGACCATGAAAGCGGAGCCAGCAGCTCCACAGAGATTCAGGGCACGGCGCTTCTGCGGGCCGTGGACAAGAGCGCCCAGCATCAAAACAGCCACAACGAAAAGACCGAAGGCGAGGCTTGCATCCACGCGCCGAGCGTCTCCAAGACGTCGAGTGACGACTCCGAGGACTGCACCAAGCGCAGTCGCCAGCACGAGGCATGGCACAGCTTGCAAATAGTAATTTCCAATCGGCCCTCTGGCAATAAGAATGACCTTGCCTTGCTCTGATGCAAGATGGGCTTCATACGCACACCAAAGCCTGAGTCCCCGTTGAGATGGAAACACGGATCCGGGTTAAGGCCTCCCAAAAACGATACAAAAATCAACACAGCTCCGAACACTGGCTCAGAAGCCGCGTGTAAATACTGCTGTTGTGGTTGGGCACCGCAAGCACGTAGGTAGCCTGCTCCAATGCTCGGGCAAAGGGCGACTGGCTGGGTGATCGCAACAAGATCGCGATGTTCAAATTCTGGGGGTTCGCCAGCATGCAACACCACGCATTCCGTGCAGGTTTTGGCCATGAGTTCAGCACCTTGCTTTTTGCTCTAATTCGGATGACCATGAAGACAAACTCAGGAACCCAGAAAAAAGATTTCAGGTCACAGGCCTAGACACCTTCTCCAGAAACTCGAAGATGCCTTCTTGCCAAGCATGGCTGATGAAGACGTCACAGTCCAGGCCATCCGGGTGCTTTTTGAGAGCCCAACTGAAATGTGTCCCCTGCGTGGTTGGCTTGATATACTGCTCCGTGACTACATAGATGCTAGGACCATACATGTCAAAGCCATCATCGGATGGGGGCGGCGTGATCCTCTTCTGCTGGATTGCCATCATCACTTCGCTCCGCAACTCCTCGGAACTCTGTGGAATGTTATAGTATACTAGGAAGCCAAACCTCAATCCCATCATTGCCTGAGCCCAACATGCGAAGTGAAGTCCGGAGTCCAGATGGGGCCGAGTCCGAGGGTCTTCCAAGTCCGGCTTTCTCACGCACCAGCGCTCCGGCGGGACGGGGTCAAGATTTGCCTGGTCGTTCGTGCTCAGGCTCATTCCTGGCTCACGATGCGTATTTAAAGCCCTCCAGCCGATGTGCAATCCAAGACCATGTAGGACTGTAGGACACTATCGCAAAGTAGAAATACAAAGTCAACAGTTTAATAGCAAAGAAACATCACAAAGAATGTCAGGTGTCTCGTTTGCCGCAGCACTGCAGATGCGGAGGAGAAAAATCTGGATCTCCGCATTGCGCCACTCAACTCCCCACTCGAGGCCATGCTGGAAATTTCTCTTTGGATAAAATGCACGCTGCAATTCCGAAGGGCATGCCTGGGTTTCCTGCTTCCCGAATGTTTGCAGCTATGACTCTGGAATCTACTCTATGCATTCGCAAGTGACACGTGCATGAAATAAGAGTATGCATGCAGACGAATGAACGAATTTTACAAGATATTACCAAGCCTGCTGCCTTTCATACTTCAAGAGCTCTTCCACCAAACTATCACAGCTGCGGCGAAAGGAGGCTATTGCTGCTGTCAGCTCCGCTCTTCCGGAACGAGTGCTCAGCGTCATGATGATATGAGAACAAGCTGGCAGACAGGGTGGAACTTGTTCTGGAACCCCAAGGACCTACGAAGTCATAGAGCCCAAGTCCTGAGAACTTTTGCTTACCTGTAAATCCGGCCCCTCAAGTCCGACAGCCGGCATGTTCTCTTGCAGAAACATAGAGGCAGAGGCCTGTCTGCTTTGGGCTCGCAAAGCCCACATATCTGTCGCACTTCTTCATGCTAAGTTTGGATCATGGGCTCGTTTGCATCGTTCGGAGGAATGGTGCTTGCGATTGCTGGGTGGGACCCTCGCCGAAACAATCTCAACAAGCCGCACGGAACCCAGAAAGCTTGCACCGACATCGCACTTCATGCTGCCAAGGTGACTCCTTTCACCAATGCAGCGCTCCCATATCCGATCATAGCTCTTCACCCCTTCCGCCCAGGGTCGAGATCCACACAAGCCAATCGCCGAATGCTTTGCAACATGAGACGGGCAGAGGTTAGGGCCTACCCCCCCAGCACCCAACTCTGTATGGCATCTGTGAGAGTTGCTCTTTCTTTCTGGGGCTTTCAGGGTCATGTCACTGACCTTCACCCCCAAAGGGCTGCCCGTTCTTAGAAGTCGGCGAACAACGGTTCGTAGCCTGCACAAGCAAGGACCACCAACACCAAGCATGTTACTAGTTGCAGACTTGTTCCCACAAGCAGTGCTAGAGTAACACCTTCTCCTTGCAGGCATTCTCTCTTCCTTCGTTCCTTCTGCTGGGGACACGTCTGCGAACAGACTCGGGCCGAGGCCCCCCCTTCCCTACCTTGCTCTCTCTCTCTCTCTCTCTCTTTCTCTGTGTCTCTTTCACGATGTCTCTCTGACTCGCTCACTCCTCCATATATAAAAATTGTCAATCTCCGTGCTCGCGCGCGGCGTGGCTTTGATTCTATGACTGCTTGGGTGCGATGCTGACGCCTTTCTACGCTAGAAAGGCCGGTGCACGCCCTTACCAATCTGTCCACGTTCCCTTGAGCTCTTCATGAGCGTTCACACCATAAGGCCCACGCCTGAGATCTCGATCGTCCGGGAGATGAGATACATGGAGTAGCCAGCACCACAGGCAAACCTTGGAAGTTCCAACTCTTACAAAAAGGTCAGAGTGGATCGTGCACCCGAGCATGTGGCTCAATTACTCAGGGGACACCATGCGCACTGGCTCGCCTAAGTCAGCAAACAAGAGTTCTGTCCCCTCAAGACACTGCCACCCTCCTGATGTGAGTCGGCTTTCGTGGTATGCTTTCGAGGCAGGGGCTTGAGCACGCGCCTGGCATGTCCTAAGGCTCTCCGAGCGAATTGGCACATAGTACCACTAGCATCATGACAGTCAAGATACTCATGGCAGAAGTGTAGCCAAAAAATGCCAAGATGTGGTTGCAAGCTTTTAATGTTACTCACTCGAACTTTGTGCCAAGCATTCCTTACGTTCCTCTCTAGACGCGGATCGAAGGTCTGGAGTCTGGACACGTGCATTGAAGAAATCGGGAGTGGTGACATGCAGTGCAGCGCGTTGAGGTTGAAGTTTAGGGACTCGAAGAGGACACTTTCCTGAATGTAGAACGTGAACAGACCCATTCAAAACTCGTAGGTTCAACAAAGGTAAAAAGAAGGCGTCGCCTCGCCAGGTAGCCCATCGGCTTCTTCAAGCATCATTCCAAAAAGGCTAAAAAGGCTCGTACGTGTCACATAACGAACTATGTGGTAAAGAGCAGCCTGAACCACACAGCTCGGAATCGTCGAAGCCTTTCTGCTGAGTCTGCGGCAGCATCAGCAAGAGGACGGCAGGGATGTAGCCTCACATGGACACATTTGCAAGGCTATCAAATAGCAACCCGATGTGCTTCAGGCATCAACTCTGGGCTGTAATCCGGAATGACTGAAGGAGAAGCAGAAGCCCAAACCAATATCGCTGCTTCAACCGCCTAAGCCTGAAATTGTGATGCCCCAAACACATGAACATTCATTTCCAGAAAGGAAACGACAAGTACAAACAAGACTTGCCTTCAGAAATGACAAACCACTTCATACTGGCAGAAGCCTGACCTAAACAGCAAACCTTCGAATTAGAAGAAACTGTCTGAGCTGCGCGACCTGTCCCTGACATGCCATAGGCCAGAGGCAGAACACCCGCAGGAGAGACATCTGCTAGTAAATTGATGACCAAGGAGGCGCCAGTCATGGTGTCCTGATGTGCTGCAGACTTCGGGGGCCTTCCTGGGGGAAGCTGATTCAAATAACGATGAACGATTCTACTTCTCAGGGCTTTTATCGGGCTCGTTTGGTTTATGTTACTCTGGCCGCAAACTTACGAAGCTTCCATCCGACTGAGCAGGGGGTGTAGGGCTTCAGCACAACAGGGTTTGAGAACGCTCCCGCCTTGCACTCTCGGAAGGTCCCGAACTAATAATGGGCGGAAGAAGAGCACAATAGAATGCAAAACCAAAGCCTGCACTAGCAAGTTGTCCTCGTCCTGTTCGATGGTCCAAGTCGAGAACTTGCCTTGGAAGAGGTCAGAGCTGTCGTTCAGTAGTGATTCAGTTTGTTAAGAGTACTACAGCTTAGCCTTTGAGCTACTTTCAAGCCATCTCCGAAGCCTCTTGCCGCCCTGGCTTCGCAAAACCCTTTACAGCTCCTATAGAACACTAGAGCAACCCATCAAAACCGTTCAGAAACTGCGCATACTCACGCACACGTAGTGAACCGAAAACGTAGATCCCGGACCCGAAAGCTTTGGCTCTATACAAATAAGGCTCGAGACTCCCATGTTGCTGTGAGGGGGCGTCCAAAGGGAGAAGTCCTTGCCACATCTTACGCCGAGCAAGCAGCTCGGACACAGAAACTCCAAAAGCCCATTAGGCTTCGGACGAGGACTGAAACTTAGAGCTTCAAGGCTGCGTCCACACCAGGACAAGCAATCCGGCACAAAATCTGACACTCCGAAAATCCCTAAATTCTTGACCCCACAGTAGAACACGTCCGAGCTACTTGGGTACTGTTGCTCACCTTCGGTGAAGGTCTGTCGCCGCGTGAGCATCCTGGCCCCGGCTTCCAGGGCGGCCATGACGAGGTGGGCTCTCGGGGGCGAGTTGGGAGTTTCCGAAAATAGGGGACCCTAATACGAAAACATAGAACCCTAAATAGTAGGATCCTGATTATAAGCACCCCAAAACAAGGTACCCCTAATTGGCTGGTTCTTGAAAAAGCAGTTACATTACATATGACATAGCCTCAAAGATGCTCAGAGGGCTCGCCAAACCGGGTGAGCGTGTAAGACTTGCATACCACCGTGAAGAATTCCACAAGGAGCGATACTTATCCTCATAGGACCAACACCAACCCTGAAACACCTGGACCTAGTCTCGGACATGAGAAACATGTAAACGGTGCTGCCTGGCTCCCGCAGCCTTCGGGGTGGAGTGCTCACCTGCACAAATTACATCGCAGATTACGAAATGTCCTGGACTTTCGTGGGCTTCGACCCTCGCTCGAAGGACATCGGTGGAGCACCTGAACTTGGTCTTATATGACTTCAAGACGGACTTGTTTACACTTGCGAGGTTGGAAATGATGCTGCACGACAGGACGTCAAGCATGCCACCTGCTCAACCGGAGCAGTGAAAAGCGCAAGGAACCAGTATAGCACGAAGCGCTTAAGCACAACATCCTAAGGCCTAAGTTAAGGAAAAAAGCCCATCATAAATCCGGCAATCATAAATCCGGAATGGCCAAACGAAGGCTTAAACAAAGCCGTAACATGCCATTCAAATATCAAGGGAATTGAGAAGTCAAAGAAGTAGCGAAGAAATTCTTGGTCGACGGTGTTCAGGACTTCGAGCTTGGTTGCGATTGGATTCCCCCCGACACCGTCGGAAACAGCGATGTTGAACCCTGCCAGTATCACCTCGGCTGGGAGTGGCTCCGCCGCTCCCTGCTTCAAGACTTCCATATGAATCCTGGCCGGGCTTCAGCTGGAGCTTCAAAGCAGCGAAATGCTGAGACTGCACGAGCTTATGTAGAAAGGGCAATGCGAAGACGAAAAAGCCGTCGTCGTAAGACAAGACCTGCATGCAAATTAGATGCACCTACACCGTAGTGTAATTCTTCGTCTTGTACTGGATTCTTGTGAGGGTGCGCGTTTAAGCGGGCAGATACATGATGCACTATACCTCTCCCAGTGCCTTTTACACATTCATGCATGTACGTGCGCATATACCCACAGGAATACAAATGCAAAGACACATGCATATACACATGCTTATACATATGCATATAGATTCGCACATACATATAAAGTAACATATACATACTCACATACACATAATACTTATACATGTCTATGTCTCTCTCACTCTCTCTCTATATATATACATATACATATATAGATAGATATGTATATATATATAAACAAATATAAACACACATATGTATATACATGTATATGTACGTGCGTTTGATGTGTGTGTGTGTGTGTGCTTGTGTAACTAAGTGTGTGTTTGTGTGTGTGCGCCTGCATGTGCGTGTGTCTGCGTGTTGTGGTCTTAAGCGCAACTCCGTATGATTTGCCGCATGGAAGCTCCTGAGAACATATAAAGATATCAATTGCAGAAACACACACAGACATTACACACAGACATATACAATTATACATAAATACATATATATATATGTATATATATATACATATACATATCAATATACATATATTTATATACTTTTTTTGGCTCCCGCATGGCTTGTCTCGAATGCATAAACATATACATCTACAGACATGCATGCATGCATGCACTGCATACATGCATCGATGGATGGATGGATGGATGGATGGATGGATGGATGGATGGATGGATGGGCGGATGGATGGATGGATGGATGGATGGATGGATGGATGGATGGATGGGCGGATGGATGGATGGATGCAACGGTATGTGTGTGTGTGTAGATATGTATGCACAAGGCATAGATAGATAGATGGATAGAAAGATGTCTCTACATGGAGCTTCTCAATCTGCCCACAAGAGATGCGAGCAGTCGAATCGAGAGCAAGTTCGACTACTGTTTTAGGGTGCCTTTGTGCTTGGGATACCGGGGGGAGCGGCTGGGGGAAGCCTTGCAACTGCAGGCCATGTACTCTTCTAGGTCAAGGTGTTTTTTTCCCTCCTACCTAGCAAGGACCTTCTAGGTCAAGGTGTAGGGCTTAGGGTTCACAGCGGCTGCATGGATCGACACTGGCGCAAATGTGCTGAAGGCTATATGCACTATATGATGACGCGGCATTCAATCATCTGTCTGCAAAAGAAGCACAGCAGCAGATGTCAAGAAATATTCAAGACTCGCGGCTTAAAGGATGCCAAAAGGATGCCAAGGAGAACATGACCGAAGGGTCATATGTAAAACCTGGCTTAGATCCTACGTGTACAAGACTAACTCCCAAATGCCGTGAAACTAAAAACCGTGCATCAACTGCCAGAAAACTAGTCGAGTACACATTAACGCTAGACTAGTCTGCCTGTACAGTAACATGAATTTCCACCTCAGCTGTTTCTCTTGTCATTCTGCTTTTGAGTGCTGCTGTCGTGCCACTACCCACCTGCACGTGACTCCGACATTGAAGTGTCGGGGTCCCCTCCTTCTTTCATCATTGAGCCATCTTGCTGCATGCCCGGCCTGTAGACGAGAATCTTGCCCCAGGCTAGCGTATGCGGTGCCTCAGCTTGGGCGCCGGTGCCACTACCCTGACTGCATGCAGTGTCCCTGCCAAGCTTGCCACAATTTGACCGAACAACAGCTGTTCGAAGATTTTCTCGGGCTCTGGTCTCAAGCTTGATTGACTCGAGTCGACATTTACTTGAACAAGTCCGGCCGAGGCAAGCAGCTACAGAGAAATAGTGTAACCTCTCCTCCTAGCCAGCTAGTGAAGAACTCGAACGACCTTCGTCTGTATTGGGTGCAAAGCTCACAACCTGGGAAAGGGAAGGATGCGATGTTTGGTAATTCGAGCAGCGCATGCATCAACTTTACCAACTTGCGATCTAAACGGCCGAAGCCACAAAAGATGGGCCGTTCTGGGCTCAGAATTCCGAAAGTAACTAAGCAAGGAAACGAAGGTCCTTGGACAAGAAAATTGAAACCCTACAAGTAGGGTTGCATTGAGCCAGGGTTCTGGGGATGCCACTGGGGATGCAGGAATACTCTTTGGATCAAATAGGCATCCCATTAAACATTAAGGACCCCATTGTTTAGTTTTACGAATCAAAATCCCCTAACCATCGGCAAAACACTCTAGGCATTACTTTTCTAAATCCTCGAAATCACTAAACAGCCCTAATCTGATATCCCCATAAAGGCTAAACGAAGGCCACCAAAGCACCACGACGAGATAGGGATTTCGGCGTCTCGGATGGCTCGGCCTCGAGGGACGGTTGAAGGTAGCTTAAATTCGAAGTGCCCGCTTGTTTGGGTTTTGTTTCAGTCGGTAATTATAAGGGGTTATCCGCGTATTTTCTGGAGTTCAACAGTTTGTCTAAGCTATTTGGCACCACATTTTTAGCACTCGCACTCGAGCAATGCCGAAATTTGTGCTATTCAATCTACGCTGCGCCCACATGTGCAGAAGCGGAAAGATCTCCCTGAACCCGGGGAACCATTCGTCCTCTCAAGGGTCCGGACAGCGAGCCCTGTTTCGGGAGTTTCGGGCCGTTACAGTGAGAACTCAGTGAGAAGTTCCTTAGTCTCACTACGCTTCGTGGCTGCAACTTTTTCAGGTGTTGAGGTCGCATCCTGCTTCTATGCGGGACAGGAAGTATGGAGTCTAGGATTGTCGGGAAGGCTCTGGGCATCCTCCGCGCATCGGGAATGGTGAGCCACGCCTCACGCGAAAAGCTTGTCTTCAATTTCAAGCTTAACATCTCAATCTCTGAACGTGGTCGTCTAGTGGCTCGTGTGGCAAGCGTAGGGAACCTGCCCACTTTGGCGCACAGCCCTCAACATATTTGATTAGCACCCGAACACGACACTGTTGTTCTCAACCTCCCCAGTTGATCTTGCGAAAGATGCGGCCAAGACAGCATGCATGTATTTATCTTCGGAGGCCAGGCCAGCAGGGAGGTAGGCAGGATGTAAGCGTGTAGGTATCTAAGTATGTATGTCCGAATGAACGTATGAATTTATGTATGCATGACGTATGTTCGTACGTACGTGTGTATGTATGCATGTGAGCATGCATGTATGTTCGATTGGATGGATGGATGGATGGATGGATGGAGGGAGGGAGGGAGGGAGGGACGGACGGACGGACGGATGGACGGACGGATAATGAAATCAGCATGTATGTATTGCGGCGGTATATGTGTGTTCTTCGCACACATGTCTCTTCAACGGCCCCCGGGGTTTTATGGCAGTATATGGATCTGGCAAATTTCAACCCACACATCACTCCGCACTGCTGGGCGCCCAGCCATTGGTTGAGATCTGGCTCAACACACGGCACGGAAGATGTAGTCTAGATACGGTACCTAATAAGGAAACGAGTGGATTGAGCCGATTCTGCGTCGAAGCGAGTCGGCCGCCATTCCTATGCTTGGCCATACGTCATGCATAGTAGGTTTACAAAGCCAGCCTCTGGATTCTCATGCAGAAGCCGGAATCATGCAGACTTGACGCGGGTAAGTCTATGGGACAAGAGCGGAGTAGCTGAGGCTGATGCGACTCAGCTTTGTGGCTGGGCTGCAGGGCGGGTAGCACAGAGCACAGCCTACACTGAGACTCTGAGACATACTGAGACCCTTCGGACCAAGGGCTTCTTTCCCTACGCCCAAAAGGGGAGACGCAATCTGCTCCAGGGGCGGCCTTGCTTTGCTTGCTTTGGCATTGGGGCCTTGAGCCCGGAAGGCCTCCGCGGGGTTTGGGTTTTGACCTTAGGGCCTTCAAGGTTTATATAGGAGATTATAGGAGATTTCGATGTTGAAAGCCCTTTGGGCTTTACAACTGGGGCTGGAAGGCTGCAGGGCCTCCGTTTCCCGACGCACCCGTCGGCAGCCACGGGCGCTAGTCTACATAGGGATCCCTTACGGGATTGGGGAAAATGGAAATCGAACATGCGCGGTCGTTGTTGGAGACTCTGCCTCTGGAGTCCACCTGCCTTTTTCGGATGCTACATCGCAAGACCAGGCAACCATAAACTAGAGGCATGTTTCCGCGGCCGCGACTGTGCGATGGCTATGTAAGCTTCCGGATTTGGCGTAACAGTGCATGGATATGTTGAGAACCGGGATAACATTCCAGGTTTCCGAATCATGGTGTAGGACGTTGCCAACATACACCATCTGCGAAGTATGTTACAAAACTGCACCGTATAGACAGTTAATCCTGCTTCTGGACTTACCTGTTGAAAATGCCTGGCGCTTGCGAGAACACCTGCGCCAAGCGATCCCTGACAAGGGTATCGTCGTCGCTCTCCTCGCCATCGTCTCCGCCATCGAAGAAGGACTCGCCGACGCCGGATTCGCCTGGTTGAAATTGCGGAGCCCGGGACCATTGACCTATCACGTAATTATATTTGCCGTAACGCTTTGCTTGCAAAGTCACAATATCGGCTAAAGCTTCAGCTCCTATCGAGCATGGCATCCTTTTTCGTTAGACAATGGTGGAACAAGATGATGCTCTATGCAATCGGAATATCACTCACGCACTCAGTAGCTTCGAATGCCAGAAACAGTGATCAACGGGTCCCGGAAACAACCCGGAAGCATGGACACCCAGCAAAAAAGGCAACGATGGTCGAAACAGTCGATCGGAGAATGGTGGTGGAGATGGGGACGCCCGGAGGCTCCGGAGGAATAGTCTCGGTGATGCTCCTTGCCAAAAAGGAACTTTATGGAGTCGGACAGTAACACCATTAACCCTACACGCTAAAACCCTGCGCCCTTTTTTGAAACCGGACTTGATGAGAAACCCAAACCCTGAACCCCAAATGCCAGACCCTGAACCCAAACACGTAAAACCGAAAATGTATGAGTAACACCATGTTCCGACCCTGTAAGCCTTAAGCTCTCCATGCCTCCGCCGGCACCCCACACGTCCGCCTTCGAGCCGGATTGCTTGCGGGGGCTGACCTGGCAATATGTGCGTGTCTATGAATGTTATATATGTAAATGTACATGCAAAGAGATAGAGAGAGATATAGATAGGTAGACAGTTCGTTAGATAAACAGATAGATAGATAAATAGATTGAGATAGAGAGAGAGAGAGACAGACTGTCATACACATAACTAATCAAATAGATGGACAAATGTGAGTGAAAACATAATCTAAATATACATGGATACACAGATGCAATAGATTAGGCCAGGCGTTATAGAGAGCTTCTACCAAAGTTCCCACGAGTCGCCCAGATCTCACAGGCACCGAGGTACAGTACACCCGAACACAGGCAAGGCAAGGTCAAGCAAAGTACACGCTAAAAGGGTGGTTGGTTCCCACAGCAACAGACGAGACAAGCCCATCAGGTCCTCAGGACGACATGTCAAAACTCGCCATAAAGGATAACTGCTGGGCAAGGTGTGCCCACTGTGACCGGGATACACCTGGCTCTTCTAACCGCTAGGTTTTCAGGACAAGGTCATGTTGGAACGGAAGAAGTGGAGGCGAGCGTCAGCCAAATAACACTGTAAAGAGTATTTGAATCAAGACCCGCCGGCAGCAACTAGGGCTGTAACAATCACCACTGCCACCAGAACAATACATTAAACTCCCGCACAGCTTAATGTGGTCCTTCCCCCAAGCTTTGCAAAGGATGGCACAACAATTAGCCCTGCCTGACATGTGGATCCCTGTCATAAGAAACCTACTGAAGGACGTCGACGATAAGATCCCCGGCAAAATTCTCGCCAATCACGGGGCATCGAACGTTTGCATCAGGCAAACCCCAAAGCCCAAAACCCTGCAAGACCCAGAGCCCTCAAAGCCTCCTCAATGACCCTAAAACATGAAAACCCAGGGCTAAAGCCAAGAGCCTTGAATCGCAAGAAGCTGGAAGGTACCTACATTGACCTACATGTACCTACCCTCACTCATGTTAAGATCCCCCAAAGCCACAGACTCCGTGCCCAAGGAGCCTCCGGGGCGGCCGGGGAAGGTGGCACCTTACTCATCGCGTGCTCGGCGGTTGAGTGGACGGACTTTCGTGTAAAGAAATTCTGACAACAGCGAAACACATCTGTCTGGAAGGTGCAATGCTGCTTTTCCCAGGCATCACGATGGGTGAATAGGTGGTAGCCCGAACACTTGAACCCCATGACGTAAAAGAAACCTCCACCAAAACCTGCTGGCTTCGAATGTCAGAAACCCTCAGACCCTGAAGCCGAGGGCTCAAAAGCACATGTCAAGGCCTCCGGTCAACTCTGCGATTTGTGCAGATCCCAAAACCCAAACCGAGGTACCGGATCTGAGGAACCATACCTGCGGCCGAGTGATTCTTGCAACGGTTGGTGTAAGCCAGACGTAGCTACCACATCTATGGGCCAGGCAGGGTCTATCTGGGGGTTGTACGTATAAGATGCATGGTGCACCGACGGAAGGCGCTGTGAAGTAGGTCGGGATTTCCAGATTGCAACAGCTCGAACTCAAGCTTGACGGCTGAGACTAGATGTTTGCAAATTCGCCCTTTGGAGACCCACATGCTCAAACGATAAGCTCAGCTTGTTGCACCAATCTATCGCTGGAATCCTGTCCGCTTTCGGCACGCCTCCCCGTACCCGCTCCGATCGTGTTTTTCCCAACGTCATTCCGCAGATCCACCTGTCCAGCTAGTTGACTTTCGCAGTGTCGATGATCAATCACAACAACTTGAGGTGGGTAGTTTCAAGGCAGGATGCCTTGTGGGGGGATTCACGGGTCATTTCTGTGAACCAAGTTGTGCATCTATATTATATGACCTGTCTGGGATTGCATGTACTCATAGCTGCGCTCCCGGTCAGAGTTTACACGAAACCTTGTCATATACTCGTCCATGCTCGCCTGCACATGCATACACACACACACACCCAGAGAGACAGACAAACAAACAAACGACCTACCTACACAGTGGTTCGCTGACGCAGGTATGTCATGCGATGCCCATACATCATCACTGCCGATCCAACAGCCCGGCGGCCATCATGCTTGCAACGGCATCTGATTTATCTGACAGCTACTGGCGAAGTGAATGGGTCATACGAGTAGCAAACGACAGGTCCAGTGATGTGCAAGTGCGAGCATGAACCAATCATATGGACACACCCTGGGCTCCAAATTTGTGCCATTGGTAGTCTCACTCACTCAACCGACGCTGGCAAATTCACTCTCGGCATCTGCCGAATCTGCAGTGTCATTTTCCATCTTCCTCGAGCCATGCACCGTCGAGCCCTACAGTGAAGCAGCTCTTCATCCCAATGCCTTAAACCACTCTTAGACTCTATGCTGCGTCCACGCTATCAGCAAAATGCCATTAAGGACAGCCTCGAAGCTGGAGATCTGAGCTTTCATCTGGACCTGGTACATGGTGCTTCAACGGGTTTCCACGAGTCCCACTGCCCCAGCTGACAGCAGCATGCACAAAAACTGGCTGTGGGTTCTTGAAGCATCTCGCTCCGAGCCCAGATCCTATGTACTGCTGAGATATCACGGCTTCACACGCCGGACAAGGCTCTCCACGAGGTCTGCAACAATCCTTACAGAGAGGCCGCCATGCGACCTACCCCAGCCCCTGCCCCGCAAACACGAGTGTAGGGTCGGATTGTGTATGCCATATTCGCTGACCCTACCGTCTGGCTACGCCTGTTCCCGGTACATCCTTTCTTGTCGTTGACCCCAAATTCTTGAAGAAGGGCAAGGCCTTTCGTCGCATGTAGATGACTGCGAGACATGGTCCGCAAAGGATGAGCAACCTCGGGCTCAAGGTCACGAGGCCCTTCACAGTCAGATACCCGGAGTCTGTGCTCCTGTTAACGTGACTACTTCTTCTATCCATTACAATGCCACTACACCTACATCAAACATGATGTTAATTTATGTGTGTGTGAGAGAGAGAGAGAGATTTGGGTCTACTGGCTCTTAGCTTCTACATTGTCACATGCATCAATGTTCGGCAGGAGGCGGCAAAGCCAGCACGGCAATCACCAAGATGAAGGGCGCCAAGAGGATCAGGAGACAGATCTGCTTGTGATCGTGCGCCGGGTATTGCTCCACCTGAGATACCGCAAATGATGGCTGTGCATGTTGAGGTGACTGTTGAGGCTGACAGTCTCCAGGCTGATGAAGATGGGCTGCTGCACAGAGTGCCATGCCATTCCACAGAAATGGCCGAACGAGCATCCCATGCCTGCCCGGCCTCTGTTACAGAGCCCGGAAACCGCGAGCACCTAAGAATAGCACTAACTTTCTGAGCCTAACCCCGCATCCAGACCCTTTTCCAATGCCTGCAGCTTGTCATGACATCCATCGGCAAGGACGCCGGAGCCTCGGCTGCTCTCATGCAGGTCGATTTAAGGGCTCTGAGGGCTCCTCTGCTGTTTTCAGTTTCCCCTGACGAAGAACATCGCTATCACTCACCGATGCCGTCTTGTGGGGCTTTCATCGTCAACGCGATCGTCATGAAACATACCCTCAGCATCCTCATCAGCATCTCTTCTCTCTCACTACCCACCTAACCCCAAACGATGAAGTATCCGAAAGAGCCTTCTCAATCCTACACGGACTAGTACGACGAGACGACTGTTTCAGCAACTCGCTAAGATAACTACTACTGCTCCAGCAAACCGGGAAATTGCCGTTTGCAATCATACAGAAAAATTCTCTTATGCACACCTACTAACAGTGCCACCGCCAGTATCACCACTGCCATCACCATCTTCAATTCCAGTAGTGACTGTAAGTAGTTCTATCGCTTCTAGCAGATTCTAGCAGCAAGCCTAGACTTACTGGAATCGCGACCAAAACCAGCAGCACAACGACAGCTACTTCGGCTAAACTTATTCGTTGACTCCTTCTTGCTCCTAGGACGACGACGACTACTGTTACTACAGCTACCACTACCACCACTACTACTACTACCACTACCACTACTACTACTACTACGGCTACTGCTACTACTATTGCTACGACTACTACTACTACTACTACAACGACGACGACTACTACCACTCCGACTCCGAGTCCGACTGCGGCCGCTACTTCCGCAACTGCGGCCAGCTGGTACAAGGACATGCCTAAACAAATGATCTCTGTGAGCGAATCCGAGTAGATGAGTCAACATGAAATCTGAACCAATACCTTGCCAGCCAAAAAGCTTTGTGCTGTCATTTGCGTTGTCATTTGCCGGAATCGGTTGATCTCTCGGAGGAGCTCTTCCTTCATGTGTCACGAACTCCACTTAAACCGATTCTCTAGTGAAGGTTAATCGCTGCTGGACAGCCTTTCGGGGCCCAGGTTTAGAATACTGCTCCGCGCGACTGACTGGGGCAGCAGGGTAAACATTTTTCAGGGTCTAAAGGCATTTCCATAGCGACGAGAAGCTGGATGCAGACATCTGCACATCGATTCATCAACCACCGGCGTTGATGACACAATGCTAGCTGAGGTCCTGTAGATGTAGCTCGTTCTCTCTGTCTCTGACGAGCCATTTGTCGGATTTTTTCTTCTGCTGTCAAGCACTGTCCTAGCTGTCAGTCCCTTCCATTAGACCCCACAGATCATGGAACAATTAAGGGAATTAAGGGCTGCTCATGGCCCTAAACAAACCTTCATAGACTCACTTGCCCAGTTTTTGTCAACCATGACTAATCATTTTTATCGACCCCAAAAGCCCTGAACCAACAGTACAACCCGACAGGGTGTAAGGACAATTACCCATAAACTAAGCAGAGGCTCCCTGACGGATTCCCGCAGCTCGGCCATCATCCTTAGTGGATGCCCAGATTCCTCCTCAATGGACCTTTACTTCAAACTATGTAGGAGCATGATGTATTGGCACTTTGTCGTCACAGCACGGTCCCCTTTGTTGTGCCATTCGCGGCATGTTATCTGATGCGTATCGAGTTTGCATTTGCGGTTTCCGGTGCGCGAGATTCATGACCTAGAGCCAAGCCGAGAGGGCTTTCCAAACGCACATGCCGAAATACATGTGCATTTGTATACAACTGTCTATCTATCTATATATATATATATACATATGTAAAAAATATTTGCGTGCGTATGTAAAAAGGTTTCGAGAGGGTTATGGGTTGAAGCTCCAAGCCCCGAAGCCCTAAACCTTAAACTCGGCCAAGCGGCTCTTGGAAAGCTTGCAGCCTGAAGGTAAAGATCACGGAATCTAGCCGCTTGAAGCCTCCGGACCTGGAGAAGTCTGTCATTATCAACATCATCATACTGCCGCAACGGACTTGGGATCTGGTGACCGCCAGATCCCAGCTAGGTGCATCGCGCGGTTTGCACAGGGTTTTAGAGTTGGAGGCGTTAAACCCAAAGCACGCATCACCAGGGGAAATCATCAAGCATCGGACATGACTGCAGGAATCGAGCCGTGGAACCGAATTGATTGCTGTCGAGTCTTAGCAGAAACCCAAACCCTCCGCCTGAGGACGTGGCAACTTCACCTTTTCTTTGATCATCTGCTCGTCTGAAGCATCCCGACACTTCGCTTTGGCGGTCCTCCCGAGTAAAGCTAATAGTAATTAAGAACTGAAGGGATCCGTCAGATTAGGGGTTTGGGTTTAGGGTTTAGGGGTTTAGGGCTCGATGTTTCAATCTCTATGGCCTAGGGTTCCCTCTTGAGTTCACGCGCCCAAGCCCAGGTGCTTTGTGGTCCTGCAAACTTAGGCGACCATGAGCTGCCCAAGGACGTCTAGGATTTCGGGTTGAGGCCTGGCGACTAGATTAGTTCAATCGGCGACGGCCACACCACCAAGACTATACCAACGGCAACATTACAGCTAGACTGGGGAACATATAATTCATATAATAGTCACGCATTAGAACAAGCAGAAAGACTGCCTCGTCTCGGCGATGCAGTGCACATTTTAGCTTGTTCACCGGCCCTTCCGAAGCTTGCCAAAGCACCCATGGCCCAAAGCCAGTGCATGCCGCGTGTGCGGAAGCACGGGCAATGTCCAATCTGATGCCCCTTTATAAGCCTTTATAGTCCCCATATCTACACAGCAACATGCACCCTGCACTGCCCTGCACCCAAACCTGCCGGCGCAAACCGCGATACCTGAAACCTCGCGTCCCTCGTCCTGCCTGGCCCGTAGGAGTGCCTCGAAGGCCCCGGTGGCGGACTCCAAAGAGGCCTCCACTGCGCCGGAAATCAAAGTCAAGCCCTGAAAGCCTTCGGGTTCTATACGGCACATGTCCAAAGCCTCTGGCATTTAGTGTAGCGCACACTTCTGGAATCTTCTGGATGGAAGCTAGGGCTTGCAAAGGGCTTCGGGAAAGAAGGCTTTTTCGGGGACGGGGGTGTCGCACCAGCCAAGCATGCGGCGGACTTCACGTCTCCCCACATTCCAATGCTTGCCCCATGAAAAACTTTCCTTTGGCAGGGGGTTCAGGGTTGTCTATTCGAGGTGCTAGACTCTCAGGATTCAGTGCAGCCCGAGAAGTACTCTTGAGTCTGACTTCCGAAAAGGCAAAGCTTAAAGGAGCATTACGTACTCGCAACCTACAGTTTTCGCCGTATTCTTGACGATGGTCCTTTCATAGACACTGGCTGCATATCATTGGCTATAAACATAATCACTTTTAAAAGATTTAGTTCGCGAAGACGATAGTCGTTGACATTAGACGAGACCTGTGATGCTCGTGCCTCAGAGAAAGCCATGGCCACGGGAGCCTGCCAGAACAAGCTCTTGGGATCTTGTTGGGGCTACTGAGATTCGCTTCAGATTCGATTTAAAAGATTCCAGCTTGTTCCGATTGGTGATGGTTGGTCTACCAGTACCACCCGCGGGATAGTCAAACATTGCGAGGCTCAGGTGTTCGCCAAAGACCTGACGCAACCGCTTTCCTCAGGTTCGGAGAGTTCAACTTTCCAGCCCTCGCCATTCAACCCATGGAGCTCCTTGAGCTTAAGCTCCTCATTCCAAAGCTCTGGATGCCCGGTACGCTGATGCTAGTTTAGGCTGCGCGACAGTTTCTTCACCAAGAACTCTTGGCCTGATCACGGCTTTGGGGTGTATCAGGTGTCGGGCTAAAGGTTTAGGATTCCAGCCCTCCCCGACTCAACCCTGACCTGCAATCGACCCTCACTTGCAAAGGACCTGCTGCAAAAAATGACGGCAGCGAACGTTGAACTGTTAGGTCGAGCCCGACCCCACTGCTTGCACCCTACCGATAGTTCCGGAGCCTCCGAGACCACAGCTTCGGCGATCTCATAAACGCACCACCTCATCTTTCACGTACTGTGCGATGCTGTAGATAGCTAGCTAGCTAGCTAGATAGCTAGAAAACTAGATAACTAACTGGCGAGATAGATGGATAAAGCCATGGACGGATAGATAGATAGATAGATAGAGAAATGGACCCCACATGATGATCCATGGATGCACATACCAACAGACAGAACGACAGACAGACGGACAGACAAACCGTTTGTCTGACTGACTGCTTTTTTGGCTGATTGCTTGCTTGCTGCCTTGATTGATTGGTTGATTGTTTGAACGTCTGGAAACGGCAAAGTCCTGCACATCAACGAACACATTCACCAATATTCAGAAACATGAATACACATCTATCCTATACAGTATACATACACGCACACACACACACACACGCATACACACACATACATGCATACATACCTGCATACCTACGCACGTACGTACGTACATTCGTACATACATACATACATACATACATGCATACATACATACATATATATGTATCACACACACATATATATATATATATGCATGCGCACATATGTAAGTACACCTACATATGCATGTGTCGGTGTGTGTGTGTGTGCCTGCTTGTATGCCTGCTTGCCTGTCTGCCTGCATGTCGGTTTGTATGCCAGTACGCATGTTAGGTAGTTAGACAAGTAAGCATGCACATGCATATGTGAAGCTGCACATGAAGTGCAGATCATTGTTAATATACAATAGCATGACACACTACCCTGTAGTGTCATAATCAGACGATATCCGACAATCGGATGCGTAAATACAAGGCCGCGGTTCCGAAGTTGCACATTGCGCTTTATATTGACCTCGCTGTTGCATGGCTTGCAGGCAATTGGGCCACAAAGGTTTCAAAACAACTGGGCGTATGTGATCACGCTGAAGACCTTCTCCAATTGACATGGGACTGGCTCTAATCGTCAGACCCTGAAGCGCAGACTACTCTAGAAGCCTTGATCTGATGCCAGCCGCGGCTCAAGCGGGAGTAGACATCGGCTGTGGAGGTTTGAACCACAACCATACCTTAGGCTCCACGATATGTGTTGAATGCAGGCCGCACACATGCACGAGCCACCTCTTGCAGTGTGACAAATGCCGTCTTGACTTCGCACAGAGCACGCGTCGTCCTCCATATAAACAAAGAAATCAAATCAAAACGGCGGCCATTCAAACGGCGTCACATACAAAAACTCACGCTCCCGAGCTTTTCGAGGGAGGGTCAAACACGTGCACCTGCTGTCTGAGCGAGAAGCTGCCACAGTTGAAAGCAAACTCTGAACGTCCTAAATCCTGCCTACACAAGCATTCCAAACCTAGATCCGATTTCTGCTGCATCCGTGTTGAGAAGTCCTTACAGTCTGCGCCCACAGATGTCTTATTATACTACATTGTCAAGACATATTAACCGGTTTCTACTTTCTTGAACTTACACTGTATTTGCAAACATCTCACAGAAAGCCAGTCTCCGGCCCGGCTTGTACTCGTACCAAGAAACAGATGGAAAAAGGTTCCACTTAGACAATTAACTGGGGCGCGGTGTAGCCGACAGGGCCAGTTGGGACGTTGTGGTTCTAGTGCTTCGATGCTCACGCTAGGACTGTCCAGGCCTTCGCCTAATACATGAATTTGCGGGTGCCAGCATGACTTCGACGTCTTTGCCTTTACTCCGCCAAGCCCTTCCGAACTGCAGACACTGACGCCCGATAGCCTTACTGAAAGTTTGTGCTTTGCGCTTGCTTCTCAGAAATCATGCTGTCCCGCATGCTTAGAAGGGATTAAAATTTAAAAGGACCACTCCTCGGCTTCGTTCAGGACCACCACCCCTCAGCCTCGCTCCTCCGGAAAACTGTTTCTGATTATTTCTGCTCGTGGCGCTGTCAAGCTTGTGTCTGCAAGGCTGCATTATGGAGCATCCGCGCCTCAATGGGCAGCAATCACACCACCGGCCGGTCGTGTGAGATTGACAATCCACTCGCTGGCCTCTTTCACCTCCTCCTCTGTTGGCCCTGGCTTTGGGGCATCCGGCCTGGCGATCGTGAGGATCCAGTGCCAGCTCTCTTCCTCCGCGGCCTTCGGCACCACTTGCTGGGGCATGGTCCGAACCACATGACCGTTTTGGACTACAGATGGCCGTGGCTGGGTCTGGATCGTGGTTTGGGGGGCAGCTTGGACAATGGATGGCCCTGCCTGGGGTTGGGCTGGAGCTGTGAAGGATGCATAACGGTAGATTTGGGGAGCAGCAGGGACCACCTGTCGCACGGAGACGGGGGTTGAGTTTGGGGTGGTCTGGCGGCTGAAGCCTTGAACGACATTGCCAGTGGCAGGCCACACTGGCCGAGGGCTGCTGTACGCAATCGGACCAGGTTGAGTGCTGTAGGGCTGAAACTTCTGAGACCGAAGCAGGCTCTGGCTCTGTGCGATGTGGCCCGAAGGTGGGCTTCCAGCCAGGAGTGTCCTATGTGCTGCAGGACCTGTTCCGGAGTGAATGACTCTACTAGGATAGCCTGGCTGGCTTGGTTGGACTCCGGCCGCCGCCATCAGCTGCGCGGGAGTGTACATCGAAGCCATGTGCCCACCTTGCGAGGCCTAAGACGCTTTTGTCAAATGGGAAGTGCTGTGCCCACGGTTAGCACCGACAGACAGACTCGAGCCGTAGCCATGTTGAAAACATTGAATGCTTGATGCTATGCTTCGGCATGCAGCGCACACAATTGCAGCTTTGGCACCCAACCCCCGGCACACCTTGGTCGTCTGTAAATCCGACCGGTCAATGGGAGGGCTTTGAGCTCCGGAGTTGGCACTGTGAAAAAGTCGAATGTTCTCGGGCAAGGACTGCAATGCACCGTAGCACTAAACACCAAATCTCATCGGACTTCGAAGACCTCTGTTCTCAGGAACAAATCGGTCGGGCTGTTGTTTTCGGCATTGCGTCAACTTTCGCTGTGTTTCGCGAGGACATGTTGCACCGACGTAGTACGCCATGCCAAAACCGATGACCTTCGTCTAAAAGCTGGCTACGAGGACGACCCACCTCTATGTACGTCCCCTGCGCCACCTCTGAAGCTCGAGTGATATGGGGACCTTAACCCTTAGAATTGGGCTGGACTTATGGGGTATGTTTACATATAAGCAGATATGGATGACATGGGGACCGCTAATGGATGCAGGTCGCCCCCCACACTTGTGGAGCTCCGCGGCGCAAGTGCGCAATGGCACAAGGCCCCAGCTTCCGTTCAGAGCCCAAGCTGAACTGAATTTAAAGCTTCGAAACGACTTCAGGTTGATGGCTCGTAGTCCACATGTACCGAGAAGGATTCGTGACCAAACAAAGCCCCCGCACACAATTCTGCAAAGACGCTGCTCGGATGACGGAGCCGAAGGGATCGGTGGCCAGCTGTGCGGACACTGTTGGGCCTCATCTCGGGAGGTCTGGAGCCTGGAGCTTGGAGTTCTAAGCAGGGCTGCTTGAGTAGCATGTGCTTCTTGCTGGTTCGGGCCGCTGTTTGTTCTTCTTGCGGTTGTGACGGCTGTCGCCAATAGAAAAGTTGCCGGCATCTATCCCAGAGAGACCAACCACCAACCCCGAATCGATGCTCACCACAACAAACAGATGTGCAGGCCACGGAAACCCATCAAAGCCGTACATGCAAACATGACACCAAAACAGATTTACTAGAAAGCACCGTGATCATCACCATCAGCAGAACCCAAGCTGCACCTCACCAGCATCAACAAAAAAGACCATAAATATTGCACAAACACAAAGAACCACCAGCACCACCACTACCAGTACCTGCATCGTCCTCAGTAAGCCTTAAACAGAAGCCGGCCACAGCAAGCAAACCACTAAGGGATCAAGAACGGCAGCAGCAGTAGTATCAGTAGCTGCGAATTAAAAGCAACGGCGATCATGATAAGAAGAATAAATAACATTAAAGCGAAGCACGATTTAGGGAGAAAGCGTACCGTGGTGAGACCAAGTTGGAAATACTCGTGAGTTTCAACCGCAACCACAACAACACCACCACTGCCAGCAGCAGTAGCAGCAGCAGCAGGACGGCGACGACAACGACGACGACGACAGCGACAACAAAAACCACCACCAGGTAACTATTGACTAATGAGAACAAGCAGGAGGAACAGAAGAATAATCACCACCAACAACAACAGCAACAGCAACAGCTACAGCAAAGGCAACAGCAACAACAGCAACAGCAACAGCAGCAACAACAGCAGCAACAACAGCAGCAACAACAGCAAGAACAGCGGCAACAACAACAGAACTGCGCCAACAGCAACAGCTATACCAATGCCAATACATAGACCACCACCACCACCACCCCCACCACCACCACCACCTGCGCCAACAACAACAACAACCACAACAACAACCACAGCGACAGCGACAGCGACAGCGACAGCAGCAGCAGCACCACCACCACCACCGCCGACACACTACAGCAGCAACAGCAACAAGAACAAGATGGATAACAAGAACAAGAAAATCTAAAAGAAGATCACTAACATTCACGCTAATGACATGGAGAAGGACAATAAACAACAAGAAAACTGATAATGACAATAAGAAGAACAATAACAATTACAAGTAGTAGTGGTCGCCGTCGTCGGTGCAGCAGCAGCAACAACAACAACAGCAGTAGCAGCAGCAACGCGACACATGACGACCCAACGGGTCCATCCTCAGCCGAGGCACCACAGTCCCCAGGCTCAGAGCCGGGCTGGTACTGTGCAAAGGCACAGAACCACCTTGTGCAAAACCAAGGGTTCTGAAGCTTTAGGGTTTTGGATTGGCCGATACCAGTTGTGAGTTGAGGGGTCACGGGTCATGGCTGTTGAGTTCGGAGGGTGTGGGCCCTCGCTAATCGGATTCCAGTGCGAGCTGAGAAGTCTCAAGAACCCCCCCAGGCTGAAATCATTGTCGAAACTCACATGAGTCTGCCTGGTAAGGGCTCTTGGACGCTTCAAGCACCGAATGGTAGGGTGCGGCGTTCGGTGACATTGCCCCGTGCCCCCGAGGCCCGCAGGATGCTGCCACGGATATGGCACTCATGTGCACGATTGAAGTCTTGATGGCTCAAGACAATCAAACAAGGTTTCGGGAATAAAACGGAAGACTTCGCCTCCCCAATCCCGCCGCATGCTGCGAACCTTCCACGCACCTTGTCAGCACGCATCTTTGGAAGCCTGATACTTGTCAGAAATTCTGATAGCAGTGCGTGACGCAGCTGTTACGGTAGAGGATGTAGTCAATGCAGTGCGTAGTGGGTGTGGGCCAGAAGCCATCCTGGGCCAGAAAAATCGTCCCGCCCCCCTTTGCTGCTGAGCCACAGAACCACAGCCAAGGCCCAGTCTTTACCTTGGTGTCCATCACAGCCCTACTCAAGCGTCGGCCCTCCAACCCCCGACAATTGGCTCTGCATCTTTTTGCCAACTATGTTGTTCAGGGAGACCTGTTGTGGTTAGTCATCAATGAACCTGCTGAGCTGCAGCGCTTTTAGGATCTAGTAGTGTCTAATCTCGAGCTTACGTGCTTGAACTCCTTAGCATCCCCTGAAGCTGCTCCCCCAACGAAATAACAGTCGCATGCTTCTTCGCGTGCGAACCCAAACGTGATTGAAGGGCCTGTACATCCAACGCGTGCCGGCACAAAAGCCTGGCACCACGGCTGCTCAGGATTTTTCTTTGTTGCAGCAACGCTGACGCTGTAGTTTTACCAGCGGCTGTATTCACAGAACGAACCGCCATTTACAGGCAGGGCATGTGAGAGACAATGAAAATCTCGGAGTTTTGCCGCTCACCTTGCTCCGCTCAACCGAGCTCAGCGGAAGCTACGCCTTCTGTGGATGACTCCTCGCTGGAATCCGTCTCCTTGGCGCTTGTTCAAGTGCAGGATGCTCTGGGCCTGGGTTGGAGGTTCAGGGTTTAGACTTCAGGACCACACCCTTTAACCAGCATCATCGGCATCGGTCGCGAAAGCTAGACTTCACCCAGTGGAAACCTCGCACGCAGCAACATCGGCATCATGAGCGCCAGACCTCCATTGAATGCACCGCAACAATGACTTCAGTGGCAACACTTCTCCATCGAAGCCCTCCCATCATCGGCATCATTGGCATTACATAGGCTTTCGCCGAATACTTGCAGCAGGAACGTTTCAACTAGCACATCGGCATGAGTAGCAGCAGCTCTCCATGCTAGTCCGGCGGTCCCTCCAACCCCGCATCATCGGCATGAGCAGCCAGGCCTCCATCGACTGCCTGCAGTGAAGCACCTTTCAAGCAGGATCGCCAAACACTGCATCATCAGCATCTAGGCACCAGGCCACCTCGAGTGCCCGCAGAAGGTTCCGAACAATTACCATCATTGGCAGTGGCAGCACTACTCTATGTCGTCACACCGACATCTCTAATGCAGCATTGGCGTTAGGCCTCGAATGCCTTTCACCCAGCATCGTCGGCATCATTGGCACCTCCCCATCGATCCTGCGGACAGTAGGCACCTTTCTACCACCGTGATCGGCATCAAAGCCAGCAACACCTGCAATCCTGCCCAGCATCACTGCGCGAGACCCCCTCCGAACTCCACCAGTCGAGATTCGATACCAGCATCAACTGTTCTCCATCAAATATAGCCGTCATGCTTTCCGGACACAGCATGCAGCGTCCAAACCCAATAATTCAGGAATGACTACTAAGACTCTCACAACGCCGTGGCAGCTGGGGCTATCATTCGCGAGTATAGTGGCGGTGTCAGGAGTACTGGGGTCTGGAATGTCAATCTTTCTGATAGTTTTCAGAAACATGTTCTGCAAGCATGCACGACTTTCTGGTCATCTACATACCCTACATACCATTACATACACGTCTGATTCTCAAGACGGAGGTTCGGTGTATCGCGAAGCTCCTCTTCGGCGGCGGCACTCCAGCAGCTCCTCACCTGTTCCGGCTCGCTGTTAGCTGCTAGTGAACGGCCAGCTCATGGGAAGAAGCATACTGACGGGAGGATCCCCCGAGTGTCTTCGCGTCCATCGAGGATTATTGGAGGAGGAAGTCTTGTCGTCGGACCTCTATTGAACTCGAGTCGGCTTTGTCTCACAAGAGAGGACCGAACTCAGAACAGGCCGCGGGCGAGCTTTCACGGTGAAAGTCCGAAGAAGATACGAACTAGGAACTATTCTCTGCCGAGACATCCCACCCGGCGCATCCCTAGCCTCTAAACTGCTCAGCCCAGTTATAGTAGGTTTTGCCATCGAGGCGCCGTTCCGAGCACACGCTGAAACGTAGCCACGGAAGCTTCGAGCCAGGAAGAGCCGAAGGATGCGGTGGCCGCAGGGGAGCTTGGCCGTACCTCGGCTGTTCTAGTTTGCTCTACGGGGGTAGGGGTACTATATTATAGGGATATCTATAGGCTCTAGGGTTACAAGGGTTCCTACAGTATGGGCTCACCGTCTCGGATTCAGCGCGGGTCTGCGGCGCTTCTACGGGAGGAGTCCAGCTAGAGGTTTCCAGATCAAAGCGAATCCTTTTTATCGGCACTTTTCACCTGCAGATACAGTTGAATACCAATTTGGTCGAGGCAGGTATCAGGTGAGGGCGGCTTGTCCCATCTAAGGGGCAGGCTCTAGTATGTACGGTGACCAGTCAGACAAGATTAGCAGAGATCAACATATGCATTTACACTGTCACTATGACTAGCATAAAAGCCAAGAACAGCGACCATAAAGGCTTTTCCTTGCGGCTTCTGCCACAAAACTCACACGACACACTTCTAAAACAACATGTAGCGATATTAGACGGCGTTTTCGCTGAGGGTTTAGGTCTTGTAGTGTCACTACTTAGATTTGGCCATCACCAAATTCAAAGACTGTCCGCATCCCAAATAGCTGTCAGCTGTCCGAATGGAGGAAAATGCAAACACGAAGTTCGCATCATCCAAACCTTGACCGTGAATCCGATGAGCCACTCCGGCACCAACACTTGAGCCTCCGGAACCTCAAGCCCTCAACCCTAATAAACCCAAAACCAGAGGAAAGTCTTCAAGAAAGCATCAAACCTACTTGTACCCGTCGCGCTGCCGCGGATTCCCAGTAGCGCGAAGCCTTCCGCCGCTAGGCAACAGAAGAGTCGAAAGGAGGCGGCAAACCTGGGAAATTGGGCCAGCCTTGACCACCTCCCCACTGCCTCAATGAGTTGAAGTCAGGCTGAGGCTTTCTTCGCAGAACCTCTGCGGGTTGGACGTAAGTTGAACATGGAAATGTAGTTTCAAGCGCTTCAGCACGTGGCCTTCGGGGTCTATAGGTGGGTGAGTTGGGGCTCTGGGAGGGCTTCTCTTATGGCTCGTATATTTCCGGGCCAAAACCTGGGCTCTTGGTTAAGGACGGACCTGTTAAATCTTGAATCTTGAAGCACCCCGATCAAGCCGCGGCACCAGGCATTGACAGGAACGTGCGCGATCGCAGAACTCTCCCAGATGAAGATCTGCCCGGGTAAGGCAAATGAAAGGGCTTTTTCAAGGCCGTCAAAGGGCTTTGGATGGGTGCCGACACCGCGCAGAAAATGTTGAGATTTTGGGCTTCCCGCATGTACCTACGTCGAACCAGCAGCATGAGGAGGCATGGCTCCGCAGTTCCCTGAGGCATGAACTCTTTATCAGAATCATAAACTCAATGAGTCCGAGCCCCGGCGAATGACATTTGAGGCCTCCGGCAGCATAAATATCAGATAAAGAACCGCCAGCTTGGTTACGACCAGCAGGATAAAGCACTTCTCCTCATCATGCTGTGTCTTCTAACGCTATCCTTCAGCTTCCGCGCTTTCGCGTTGTGAATAACTTAAAGACTAAGAAGCAACCAACAAAACATCCCAAATACAGTCTCCAGGGACGTCTGGAGGACTCCAGCTTAGCATGAAGAGGAGGTGTATCCGCAGCAAGACGGTTAGCCCTTCCATGCAAG
Organism: Symbiodinium sp. clade A Y106; assembly: GCA_003297005.1. Lineage (NCBI taxonomy): Eukaryota > Dinophyceae > Suessiales > Symbiodiniaceae > Symbiodinium > Symbiodinium sp. clade A. Next base: position 16,005 of record BGNK01002147.1, on the reverse strand, counting down.
GTATGATGACCCACGCCTTGTTGAGGTAGAAGATATTAAAGAAGAGCTTGACTGCGCCGATAAAGTTCAAAGGCATGAGGAAAAGAAGAGGCATTGTGACTTCTGAGTGGGCTGCTCCCGTGATGTTGACACCTTGGTGCGCGATCTCACGCAAGGATGGAGTCGATATTCCGGCAGCCATGAGAACCTGCCAAAGCGGACAGGCATGGTTTACGACACGAAGAACTCTAAAGGCAAGCCATGAAGCGCCCATGTCCTGCCTCAATGGCATAATCAACTTCACAGATCTTGGCACCAATCTCCTTCCGAATGTGCTCATCGTCTTCCATACGCGAGCACGAAGCATTCGCGATGGAGCCGGAATATTCTGGCAGGATCTCTTAGGCGGAGGGTTGAGGGTTTGCCCAATGCGATGGAATCCGATAGAACAAGATTCTACAGGGACTCTGGAGATTTGGGCCAGCCTGTGAAACTCCAACCACATCACCATTGAAATTCCTCGAACGGCGAAGTCAACAAGGATCCGTTGATGCCGAACACCCCTCTCTACCCTTCGAGAAGGTTTCAAGTTCAAAGTACACTCTCTCTCAGATTGTGTCACCTTGATTCTGCCATTTGACGCTTATACAACCCCGGACAATGCCGCAAAGCCAAACTTGGACAGCATCAGTGATAGATGAGGATACGAGGATATTTCTCTTTACTTTTAAGGGCCTTGTGTTCACAGATCCGGCCAATCTCATATTGAGCCTCGGATCTTGTTCATGATTGATTCCATGTCACCTCAAACCCCAGACTCAGAAGCCTTCTGATCATAAATCATAAATGCTAGACCCGTGAGGCCTCGTCCGAGCTGAGTGGCTTCGCAAATCGCTGCTTCGCCTCTGACTCGGTCGACCTCCACTTCCCGGACCAGGGCTTAGGGGTTAAGGTGATTAGGAACACCATATAACATACCATAACCCCACCTAAGCGTGACTATCTGCCTAGTTCGTTTTCTGATTCTCTGGTGACCAGAAGGGCTTTTTGCTGGGAGGCGGGCTTATCACCATCACTCTCGGGCGGAACGTTCTGGGGCTCGCAGGGTCACGATCGGAGCCTAGTTGCCCGAATCAAACCCACTCGGGTCACTAGGGCTGACCCATGCAGTTGTCCAATTGTGGCTGTGCAGGGAAATTTGCTCGTTTCGCGAGTGTACAGCCGACCTTGTCATGGGCAGTACAACACATGCGGCCCAGTAGTGCTTACGCAGTAGCAACTTAGAAGCAAGTCTACGAGGTCGAGGGGTAGGATCCCCAAACTCCTATACCACTTCAACTTGGCCTTCAAGACCCACAGTGTCCGGCCTCCAGCAGCAAAAAGGCACTAGCAAAGGCCAGTAGTTCCATCCTCTGAAGCCCTGCATAAATCGCCTGTGGTTTGCTTAGGACTTTGGCGCCTCTCTTTTGCCCATCACCAGGATGTTATGGAAAGAACCCTACGTGTCTACCGGAGAGCGAAGCTTCCACACACCCACTAGATGGTTCCAAAACAAATGATCCAGAAAGAGTGTTGAAGTAGCCAGATGTCATATCCAATGCCATGGTCCGCGCCTTCCTTGCCTGGAAAGGAAGACGGGCTTCGTTAGTCACTAGCGTCTTGAGGGTTGAGGGGAGGGCCTAGAACGAAGCGCGGCCCCGCGACTTTCTACAATCCGTTTCCAACAACTTGAATAGAAAACCAGAGAAATCCCTTCCACCTGCAAGCCTTGAATTGAAGAGGCCTAGATTCCTTCATCATCAATCCGCTCAGGGAAGTCGACCACCCCTCCCATTCCGAAACCTGCCAACACCACATCGAAATCCCAGACCAAATGCAGTCGGCAAAAGGTCGAAAGTGTACGGCTAGGCTAGCTGTTTCGGGATTTGGGTGTTGCTCCCTCCCTCGTTCCCTGCCGGGCAACCCACGGTGCACCAGTTCAAGACGAGGAACCTCCATAGCAAGATGTATTCCGACCGGTGTTTTCCAGCATTTTGCTTTAGCACCGGAAAGCTACTTTGTCGCATGTTCTCACTATATGGCTATCTCGGTCGCTGTCGATGCTTTCGGGAAGAAACGGCAAGCAACTCAATAGTGAACAGTGTTCCGAAAAGCCCAGGAACCAGGCGGTGGTCTCACCCACCAGATTCACCAAGACCTGAGAATTGTGGTCTTCCGTGCCTATGCTCCATGCTGCAGCGATCGCTGCAACGCAAAGCGCCGCCAAGTTCAGTGCCGCATTCCAATCGCGCACATCCACTAACACCTGAAGTGTTCCCGATACTGAGCTAGCATGCGCACGGCGGCGTTACAGCGCGGGTCTTCTCATCAATGTTTCATGGTGGTTAGGACAACCAAAGCAAACACACTTCCCACTGCCTCCCCTGCTGTTGCAACACTTACCAGTACGGGCATTCATCTAAATAAGCACCGGTACCACAATCCTCAATGATTGCCACTCCGGCACGGCGAGGACCATTCCCAGGGTGGCTGCCAAGAACATGCGCCGCATGGCCTGGTGAATTGCTGGCCAGTTTGAAGCTCTTGCTATGAGAATCGTCTTGCCTTCTTCTTGGGCTAGGTAAGCCTCATATGCCTTGGCTTTGAAGGCCACAGGCAAAAAAATCTAAACTTGTTTTTCATACCGGGTCCTTTTAAGAATAGGTCGCAAGAACGAAATCAGGTATGGCACTCCAGAAACCAAGACGCACACCAAAGCCGAGTGTAAATCGACCGGTGATGGTTCGGCACCACCAATACATTCGAAGAAGCCTCCAGTGCAATCGCAAACGGCGAGTGGAGTGGAGACTGGAGCATGCTTGAAATGTCCAGGTGCTGGGGGTTTGCCAGCATGCAACACCAAGCGTGGTGCATCAGGGGTGGCCAGGAGTGCAGGACCTTCGCCACGAACTCGAAGATGCCCTCCTGCCAGGCATGGCTGATGAAGAGATCGCAGTCCAAGCCGTTAGGATTCCGCATCAAGGCCCAGCTCATCTTGCCCGCGAGCGCTGTCACAGGCTTGATATGCTGCTCCGTCACGGTGTAGATGCTTGGGCCATGCTTCTTCTCCGAACCCAGAAAGTCGTCCAACCCATTTTCTGGGGGCACGATTCCACCCTTCCGGATTGCAGATTTTACCGTGACTTCCAGGTATTCCAAGTCCTGCCATGTCACGCACCAGCGGTCGGGCGTCACAAAGCTGTGCAAGTCGATTGCTTCTGTGGTTCTGGTCCGCATGGCCCAGAGACAAGCCGCGCTTCGGATGCGCGCTGAGCCAAAAAGCGTTATGGCGGTGGAACCCCAACTACTGAAACTAGCCGAACCTGCATCCTTGTTGGATTGATCACATCCAGTCTTAGGCTTGGAACTCCAACCCTAAACCCGAAGCCCAGAGCATCCCGAGATTGGGAAACAAGAGCTTCGTCTGCTCCATACATGGCTACAAGTTCTGCCTGCAGGAACTGCAATGCAGGGACAAGTAACCTTAAACTCCGAACCAGCATTACCGTTTTGATTGCTGTACTACTGCGTGTGTGACAACAACTCCAGAAGAGTAACAAGACCAACTAACGTCAAGTTCAGCCGTGCAAGAGATGTTGTTTCAATCCCTCCGCAGCGTTCGAGGATGTGGTCGTGAACCCGTTTCGATGTGCTGAGCCCTCAATTCCTGTTCCCATGCACCGCAAGTCAGAAACAATACTTCAGCACTCACACTAGACAAGCAGGCGAGGAGGGTTAAGCGGTCGGGGCACCCTTCAGCGCAAGCGAGCTCGAAAACAAAATAAGTCAGTTTAATATTGAACAGTCATCCGACCACACCGACAAGAACCCCGCGGTTTCAGAGCGAGGAAACAAAATTGAAATCCGTGGTCCTTGGAACACCCCTCAACTGCTGAGCCCTCCCTGCTTTTTTAAGGATCTCGCCCTGTCTCACGATACAAAGCTAGAGTCGCACTGGTCACGGCAATGGCCTCCCCCCTGGAAGTCAGTTCGAACATGAGCTTGCACTGCTCCTCGAGCTCCAACTCTCCGAGTCAGACTCGCTCTCCGCGCTTCCACACGAGACACCATGAGGCACATGGCAGCAGGCTCGAAAGCTTCGCGCCATGATCATCCTCAGCAAGCAAAGGCCGCACCTGAGTTGGGAATGTGTAGTGTATTTCTTGGGGCTTGCCCGCCTTGTGTGAAACATTTTACCTAAGCCACAGCCGCGGGTCAACACCGGTTAAAGAGGTCGAGATGCCCGGAAATGGAAGCTGTTCCCCTTATGCCAAGCACGGCGAAGAAGAAGCAAAAGCTGTATGTCAGAAGCTGTATTGCCATCAGGCCATACGTGGTCCCAGCGACCATGGTCTTCGCCCACATCTCCCACACCACCAGACGGGGTGTCAAGGAAGCCAAATATGCCATGGACAACTTCTGTATGACCAAGTATATGAAGCATCGCTCATCTCGGGTTTTTCTATACAGCATACACAAAATGAGACATCGTACCAGAATTGACGTCGCTCCCATCGATTGCTGCTCCCATTGCTCCAGCTCATCATCCTTCGTCTCAGGACAGCCCATACATTCATTAAAGCAGCAAAACACATAGCCCATATGATGTATGTATGTATGTATATATGCATTAACTCCATGTACATGTGCTTGTATATGCTGGTACAAAGATACGTGAAACGATATGGCAGGATGTACGATGCTGCAGGATAGGGTTATGATGTGAAGCAATGTGGAATGAGATGATATGACAAACTTGCACGCACAAAACCTTACAACCCCATATCGCGAACACCAGCAGGTCTTGATTCGATGATCTTATTCGAGATCTCCAGCTTCTGATTCGTAAGCAGCTTGAGGCTGGGGAATGCGAGGAGGCCGCAAGCTTCGGGAAGCCCTGTAGACCTAAAACTCTTGTGAAGCAGAGAACCATCCTAAAACCTTGCCATGCTTCAAGGTAGAAGATGTCGAAGAGCGTTGCAACAACGTTGATCCTTGGGCGACCCCTCTGGGTTTCTGTCTTCATCTTGTCCGTTAGCACTTTGCCGGTTTCGAATGTATGGTTCAAGTTGCCAGGTGACACGAAGTCATGAAGCAAACACGAGAAAGGTTTCCACTATTAAGTTACCTAGGATCAAGTTCAGTGGCACCAGTATCAGCAAAGGCAGGGTGATCTGTGGGTTGGCAGCTTGATCGATGCTGACACCCTTGGAGGCGATGTCGCGCAACGCAGGCGATGACATGCCGGCTTCAAGGAGGACCTGTCGACCAAGCTGGGGCAATGCACCTCAATCTTCCAAACTGCGCTCCCAAGATGCCAACATGACAAACAATCGTTGATGCGACGAAGACGACGACGACAACTACTACTACCCCGCCACTGCCTCTGCCACTATCACCACAACGACGCCTGACTACAAATACGGAGAGGCGCAACGACGATGACGACGCGCACGACGATACCGTCGACGGAGACTGCGGCAGCTGCTGTAGCATGGCCGTTGAATGTTACAGAAATGTCTGATCAATGTAGCAACCAATGCGAACATCTATTAAGTGGAACGTCTGGGCTTGCTTTTACAAGGTTACACCTACGGCAGCAGATACTAGCCTTGATGGCATAGTCCACATCAGCGACTCTTCTGCCAATCTCCCGTCGGATCTGCTCGTCATCCTCCTGGCCATGGTAGAGTCGAGACTTCTAGCGAAAAGTTCCGCACAACTGCAAGGCGCATATGATTTGATGATTCGTTGCCTAAGCAAAATCATCCTGGGCTTCTAGAAGCCCTGAAGCTCCAGCATCGCAAGGTTTATCACCTGAAACTCGAAACATCTTTGAGGTATGGAAAAACCTTGGAGCTTCAAGAACCGACCCGCTTTATCCAGAAAGCCAGAAACCCGAAGCCCCTTGCATACCAAAGGCGGCCTCCGCCCAGTTCTGTGCTTCTGGGTAGCGGGGCTTCATTGGGTATCCGATGACGATCAAACCTTTTAGGACAACATTAAATCAGGTCATGGGCCATCAAGGTAGCGATGACGTCTGTAAAAACAATGGCGACAACAACGATGATCCAAAAGCTGACGACAGTTGTCATTGTCTCAGAGGCTTCCCGCTGCCGCCATCCTCAGGCTCATCGCCAATATGACTACATGGTAATTACCACCACATCACCACAGTAAACTCTGGGCTCGGGGAGGCTTCGCCAGGTGCCCAGCCCGACCCCCAAGCATCATCCTGGCGAGTGCACGTTGCATGGACGATGGAGCCGCGATATCCTTGCGCGGGTCAGGTCATCGCTTTTGCTAGGAACCCAGATAGCTAGATCCAAGGCAGCCGCAGTCTAAACACAGCCTCAGAGCTAAAACAAAGACTGGCCAAACCCACTAGGAGAACTGACCATCTGGGAACAGGAGGATTGCGAAATGTAACCCAACCCAGAAATGTAACTACAAGCTTTTGCTTGGTGAGATCACAGTGCTGTCTAGCAATGGTGCTTTCTCGTCTGCTTCCATCGCACCTTCCCGGCCTGTTGAAGCCTGCTGTTAGTGTAACCTGTAGCCCAAGCTTGAGTTGACCGGCACCTGCCACCAATATGTTGGCGATAGCTCCGATAGCATACTTCGACAACGCAGAAGCGATAATCATACTACCACCAAGAATCATACTATCACCACCACGACGACGACTACTACGACTAGTACGCAGAATAAAAACAAGAAGAATGCCAAACATCAGAATACACAGCATCGTATCTAATACGACCGAATGATGACCATTAAAATCTGTATTTTCATAGTACTGCCAAATAAAAAATATTGTTCGTAAACGTAAATTGAATCTAAAGCCATCACGCATGAATGTAGCGTCCTAAGCCCAACTGCACCGACTCGTGGAGCGCTGCGAGACCGTTCAAGCGATCCACCTGGCGCGTTGCTATCAGACCACTTACTGACCTTCAGCTGCAGCAAAATCTCTGAACCTCCTACGAACATCCATTGGTCTGGGAACTCCTCAATTGCCTCCTCATGCTCTCATGTATCGTGACAAGCCCTGCCCTGTGAGCCCTCCCCGGACCGGCGACAATGCAAGCGGTGGTAAGAAGAGCAGCACCAAGCAGCAGCAACCGAAATAGGTAGCAAGAGATACGCCAAGAAGCAGCAGCACCAATAGTGGCAGTATAGCAGTCGTCGTCGCCGTTACGTGCCAGTGACCGTCGCCGTCGAAGTCGGCGTCTTAGTCGTCGTTGAGTCGCAAGAGTCGATAGGAGTCGTAACCTCGTCCTTGCCAACCGTCACAGCAACACGCCAAGAGTACATAAATACAGCTACCGCAAGTATATGCTATCTGTCATCATACCTCTACTGTCTACAGTATCGCTTTTTCTGTCCTTCCACCTCGAGGAAGCAGAAGGCACCTCAGTGGAGTTCGGCGGCGTTTTGGCACATACTCAAGATATCAGACGTTCTCGCCAGGGTATGTCAAGGCTCAGGGCTTCAGGTGCAAGCCTGTAACTTCAACAATTACTTCCCATAACAGCTGAATGTTGTAATATGTCGGAACTTGCCGCTATTCTTTGACTAAGCAGATGCGAAACAATAAACTCCAGGTGGCTCTAGATCCGGGTAGGCCCGCTGTTGATTACACACGGCCTGCCCCGCCGACTATCCACGCCGGCCAATACAATTCCGAACCCGCAGACAACTAGCTACACAAGCCCGTTATTCGAGGTCGAGCAACCGCAGCCGGTTAGTGTCAGGCTACACTGGATGGAACAGATCAGTCAACGGAACGGACGACATGTACTACATAGGAACTAGTAACTAGTACAAGTACTAGGACTAATACTAGTACAACAGTACCTCCTACGCTACTACCCTACACTACACTACACTACACTACACCACACCACACCACACTACACTACGCGCTACTACTGCTGCTGCTGCTACTGCTGCTCCTACTGCCACTACTACTACTACTACTGCTACTACTATACTAATACGACTACGACGACGACGACTACTACTACTGCTACTACTTCTACTACTACTACTACTGCTACTGCTACTGCTCCTGCTCCTGCTACTGCTTCTGCTACTGCTTCTGCTGCTGCTGCTGCTACTACTACTTATTACCATCGCTACCCTACTGCTGCTGCTGCTGTTACTACTGCTTTTACTGCTACTATTCGTTCTTCTGTTCTGGCTACTGCTACTGTTCCTACTCCTACCGCCACCACGACGATGACGAGTACTGCTACTATCCCTGTGGCAAGCCTGTACTCTCGTGATACCACTTTAGGTAGTTATGTAAACTGCGCATATGCATGCGTAGGTGTAGATGTAAGTCAAACTTTGTATGTGTGTATGCACGCATGCATGCACGCATGCATGCCAATGTGTAAGTATTTAAATGGAAATTAAATGATGAACCAGATTGCATGTGTGTTTGTATGTATATACAATATGTACCCAACTCGAGCCTGCAAAGAGCAGCAGCCAGAGTCGCTGCTGGATGGCCTGAGGCTGTCCCCACGCAAGGGGTGTAGGTTCAGGCAGCACCATATCGGGTTTGAACAGCTTGGAAAAAACTGTCGGGCCTGAAATGTCTTAGCTGCATTCCCAACGATCTGAATCTTCGTTAGGAAGCTGCTGAGCTTGTGTCTGACATTTTGACAAAGCACCCCTCCAAAGGTCCAAGCCAGCAGCGACAAAGGCCTGCGAGAAATGCAATGCTCTCCCATGTAATGTTCCTACGTTCCGAACCGTTGAAACCCTTCAAACCTGTAACCCCCAAAACCCTGAAACCAAGATCAACAACTACGACGAAGCCGTTTTCTGTTCTCGGCTTGTGGCGATATGCTGCGACCGAAGCGGTGCATGGCATACCCCACCACACACCCAATTCATCAAGCAACGGCTCAATCGGGCTCTTTACACCTGCGTTCCGCAATGACACGCACAGCAAACCGAGTAATGCGATCAGGAGGCAGAAAACCGATGGAGGTACGCATGCTTCTTCTCCCATTGGCCATGCACTGTGTACCAATCGAAGATCAAGAACCAGCACAAGGCCTCATTGTACGTTGTCTGGGCTTCATACAACCGTCCAGGTATGATGATTTCTGGCCAGAATACCATTCAGAGGGACACCAATGTGTGTACACTCTGATGCCAAGCTTGCTACTTGCCTATGCATGTGTAGATCGTGCACACAATGAGGGTTTGGGGGGTCTACGGAGCAGAAGCCGGGCAAAAGCCAAACCAGTCCCCATCTGGCCTCTCCGAGAAGATTTAGCCACTTCCGGTGGCAATCGTGAGTAGTGCCTGTGCCAGTACCACAGGCGGGGAATTCATTTTGGCTTCTTGAAGTTCCGGTGTTGAAGTTAAAGACTTCGGATTTCGGGTTAAGGCTTCTGGCGACTCCGGTCCATTCTGGTCCGGTTTTCCACCATCATCTGGCGACGTCGCGTGACACTAAGCTCTCAGACTGAGCAGATTTACGCCATGCAACACTCATGAACAAATTATGTTGAACCCCCCTGAAGCACTGCTGCATGTACTAAACATGTCGCTGCTGCCACGGTGTCCAAGACTTGTTGTCCTAGTCACCAGTCACTAGTCGTGGTAGTAGCTGCAGGAGCAGCTGCCGCGGCAGAATCAGCAGCGAGGGTAGTGACAGGTTAGTGGCGGTCGTGCAAGCATACGTAAGCAGATGATGTTGATTCTCCTTCCCCGATCAGTGCGGTCAATGGTATCTCTACGGGCCCCTTTAACGTGCAGGAAGAAGGGATTTGGAGTGCTTAGCCCTAGGCGGCTGAGGGCGCCAGGCGGTTCGGTGCACATCTCTCCGCTCCTCGGGCTCGGTCTCCAGAGTTTGGACAGTTTTCCCGGCTCCCATGGCTCCCGCAGGCTGCAAACGACTCTTGCCGCGACGGTACCCGCGCGTTTCCGCCTCCAAAAATCGCGCTCCCGCCGCAGTCCCGCGTTTCTCAGCCCCTGAAGTCGTGCTTCTGCCACATTGCCACACGTATCTTGGGGTGCCACATCGTGCTGCTGCCGCAGTCTGCTGCAAATGTCTGACTCATAGGGTTTTCGCGGGAGGCATGTTTCTTAGGCATGTCGGGCTTGCATACTTTTCTGATTCACAATGCAGGTGCCGAGGCTCCCATGCTCCAGGCAGCAGCCGCGGTGGCGACGCACAAGAAAACCTCGCTTATACGACTTGAGCTCTTGTTTCTACTCTTCTTAGTATAGGGAAGCGGAACAAGCAATGGCCCAGCAATGGTTGTACAAGTTTCTGGGCCTTCTCGGCTGAGCGAGAAAGCCATGCGAAGGCGGCTCTCGGATGCGGACGACAATCCGGAACCCTCAACTCGCGAACCAAAACCTGTTGTAAATACCCTACTGAATTTCTACTTTGCTGTTTGTGCAGAGACAGATGCCTGCATATGCTTGCGGTTTTAAGCGCATGATCAGACGACAAATGGATTTGCCACCTGCAGAAGTCAATCAAACACGTTCCAAGCCTGACGAGAGACCAAGTTCAAGGTCACCGTCGCATTCTCAAAGTTAATCACCCAGCCCAGAAGCACCCCAACTATGGCAGCTGAAGCCATTTTCATCATCGACTGACAGATATTGTATCGGTTGGATGCCCTTGCAATTAATATGATCTTGTCCTGCTCCTCGGCTAGGTAAGCTTCATAAGCACACCATAGTCGCGTATAAATTGAGCAGCGCCGATTGGGGACTGCCAGAACGACTCTGGAAGCTTCCAATGCGATTGCAAAAGGTGAATGCCTGGGCGACTGTAGCATTGCTGCGATGTCCAAATGCTGGGGGTTTGCCAGCATACAACACCAAGCATGGCGCATGAACCTTGGCCAGGAGTGCAGGACTTTCGCCATGAACTCGAAGATGCCCTCCTGCCAGGCATGGCTGATGAAGAGATCGCAGTCCAAGCCGTTGGGATTTCGCATTACGGCCCAGCTCATCTTGCCCGCGAGCGCTGTCACAGGCTTGATATGCTGCTCCGTCACGGTGTAGATGCTTGGGCCGTACACTCGATCCTTGCTACTGAAGGCATCCGACCCATTCGAAGGAGGCTTTATGGCCCCACTCTCGATTGAAGACTCGACACTGCTCTTCAAGAATTTCAGGTCAGAAAGGGTCACGCACCAGCGGTCGGGGGCCACTCTCTCATGCATTCCCTCGCCCGCCAAGTAGTCCGTCTTTGAGAAGACGAGATATCCATTCGCCGGGACGTCAGGAGTCAAATTGACGAAGGCAGGGATAATGAGTAATGTTTGACGTTCGAACGTTCTTCATTCTGTTGTCGGTATCATGGAAGCTACAAGACTTTGGAGCATTGGGTTCTGAATAAAAGTAAGGACCCGGATTTTAGCCAGGCACGTGCTGATCCGCAGTCAGGGAGTAGCGTCCTTGAATACGTGACAAGAGTTTAGACTTCAGCGCTCCATCGCTGCGCTGCTGTGCAAAAAGGTGTCGCAGCTCAGGAATAAGCAGCAGCCCATTGAACCAAAAACCAAAGTTCTGACCCGGGCCTGATTGTGTTCATGGTAGTTGTAGGAGTTAGGATTAGGGGACCCTTGGGGATATAGACCCTCTCAATAAGGTCCCTCTTAAGAGCCCCTTGAATCTGAAGGCGTCTCCCTCATACTACCTAGCAACTTCGAGCTTCGAACAGAAGCACGGATCTTGAAAAGGCTCAGGGATGATGGAAGCCGCTGCCCAGACAAGGCCGTAGGTTTTGCACTACCTAGATTCGAGCTTAAGACTAGAATTTGCAAGCAGGCTAGACATGGACATGTTGTGGTGGAGGCTTAATCCGGCCTGACATTAGAATACTTACATCGACAAGTTGCGCTTGTAGAACTTGTGCAAAGCCTCTTCACACTCGTCCATGCTCTCGGCCCAGCAATGCGAGACCATCAGTTCCTCGAGACAGTTAATGTGACTCGTATCTGCATGTGCAAACAGTAGTTCGTGTGCATGTATGTGTGTGGCATGTCCGCATGCATGTGTGTGCAGATGCATTCCTGTGTGTGCACACATGCAGCTTCCCCATGCTTTCCAACGGTCTAACTGCCGAGCGTGAACTGTAAGAGTGTAGATTGTATGGGCTAGTCATGATGGCAGTTCCGGCCTTGCTTTCAGACGTTGCAGTTTTTTTTGCCAGGGTTCTGCCTTTGGCCCTTGGTCAATTCCACATCAGGCTTACCCGAAGGCCCTCAAGCTCCAACGAAGCCTGTGCAAATAACCAAACCTTTATGTGTCCATGCACACCAACCAGAAATCTTCAGTCGCAAAACCCCAAAACCGCAATCTCAACCTCATGTCCCCACAGACCCACATGCATTGCAGCAGCAGGGGAATCTACTTTTGAAAACTCGTGTTCCAGAATATTCGAATGTGATTCACCGCGATTCAGCGCTCCCCATCAAGCTCCGAACCATGCGCTTGCTGCAGGAACATGATCGAACACATTAAAAATGTCGGCAAAACAACATGCGAACAAGCTATGCCTGCTCAGCAGCATTTTGATTCTGGCCGGCCCTAGCCGGAAAAAAAGGAGCTCAGCGAAGAAATATGATGGACCATTTCGAGAAAATATTCCAGTGTCTTCCTTAATTCTGCGACCTTTCAAGATACTCAAGCCCCAAACCTACAAAATCGAACGTCTCCATCTGCAGCAGGAGTCGGCACGCTGTGCACTCTCAGGATTCATCCGCAGTGCCACGCTGCAGCCTGTGCTTAATAAAGGTTCTTCTTTCTGCAAATGGTCGCCACTCCGAACGTTCAAGCCCGGAGACTCCACTTGCTAGCGATTGCAAGACCAGCGCAGCAGCTGTGCAACAAGAATCCCACTGTACAGCGAGACTGGCTCGTTTCCTACAAACTACGAATGCATGTGTCATGCCCAGAAATACCAGCCCAGTAACCCGTGTTTCGAGTCCACGGCTTGACAAGATGTTCGACCTTTGCTCGGTCTGCTGACACACAAAGGAGAGGAGGGTGAAAGGGTCAGGGGAAACCCATTTCTTGATGCACTTGCAATTTTCAGCAAAAAAAGGACCTTGCACTGTCCCGTTCAATTTGTTTGAGGTTCTACAAGCTGGACATGACATCCGACGTCTTGCAGGCGTGCACCAGACCATTAAGGTGTACGCAATGCTTTCTCAACACAAAACTTTCTCGCACCCCTCGAGTCCGATATTAAACCTTCTGTCTGGGCTGGACCAGAACGATCTAAGAGTCTCGAGCTTCGTCGGATACAATGCCGAAAAAACGGACGTGTCTAGTTCCATGAACTGGCCTTCAGTACAAACCTCCATGAGGAAAGCAAAAGTACAAGAGCCCATGTGGTCACGACAACGCTCGTCTATTGCAACCGCGGCACGATGACCTGAGCTGCCCGGAGCAGTGTTCTGGGAAATGCAACCGCAGACAAACACGACTTCATCATCAACGACAACCATAACAACACCAACAGCAGCAGCAGCAGCAGAAGCAGCAGCAGCAGCTGACACAGCAACAGCAACAACAGCAATAACAGCAATAACAAAAACACAACACAGGACCACAGCAACCACCAAGATCACAACAACCACAACAGACTCGACAAACCCAACAACACCGACAACGACGACGACCACATCAACAACAACAACAACGAAAGCGAAAACGACAACCACACCCCCAACACCAACAGCACCACCAGCACCCACCAGCACCACCACGAACACCACCGACACCGATGCCAACACCAACACCAACTACCGCCGCCACCGCGACCCAGCACCAGCACCAGCACCAGCAACAACAGCAACAGCAACGACAACAACAAGAACGACAACGAAAGCGAAAACGGTAACCACACCACCACCACGAACACCACCACCACCACCACCACCACCACNCAGCAACTTAGCACCAGCAACAGCAGCAGCAGCAGCAGCAGCAACAGCAACAGCAACAACAGCAACAGCAACGGCAACAACAACAGCAGCAACAGCAACAGCAACGGCAGCAACAGCAACAGCAACGGCAACAGCAACAACAACAACAGCAACAACAACAACACCGACAGCAAAAGCAATAGCAGCTCAATAGCAACTAGAACATCGTTTGCTAACCACCACCACCACCACCACCACCGCACATCAGATCATCAGATTGTCACAAATAAAGACAATCTGTGCATGGCCTCTGAAAGCCGCTTGGCAAACTCCACGATGATGACTGATGACCACATCATTTAATTTGATCATTTGCACTCTTTCTTCATCTCCACAGCTGTCATACTCACTACCACCGCCACCACAACCAGCACCAATGCTGTAGAAATACGGAACCATTGCATCAAAGAAAGCAGCATGAGGCAGCCAAAGCGTAGTCCAGACTCCCAGACTGTTCCCCCTGGTAGTACCAGTAGCAATCGTAGTCAGCATCAACAGCGACAGCCGAGCCGCACCGCAGCAGCAGCAGCAGCAGCAACAGCAACAGCAACAGCAACAACAGCAGCAACAGCTCCAGTAGCGGCAGCAGCAGCAGCAGCAACAGCAACAGCGACTGCAACAACAAGAACAGCAAAAGCAACCGGAGCAGCAGCACCTTCAGTGGCACCAACAAAAAATGCAACAGAACACGCGCGGTTCCAAGGGCACAGAGGCTACCAGGTTGCATACAGGCTTGGGATGCCGGGCACTTCCAATGCCTGGAAAAAACTGCAGGAGTCTTTGGCAGATGATGGCTGCTTGCTAAACGGCCGAGAAGTTTGAAGCTATAAGGATTTCACGGACCCAAGCCCTAGGACACCCGGGTCTTCGAGGTGATGAGAATCCAGAATCCCCAATGGAAACACCTCATCCCTTGACTGGTCTGGTTGTCGCAGAATACAAGAGTTACCAGCATCTGCGGCACTCTGAAAGCTTAGTGCGAGATAACGAGGCCTTTGGCGATGCAGCTACAAAGCTTAGAATCATGTTTGGAGAGATGGTGAAGCCTTTCGAGTTTCCTTCTCTCCCAGACATTCGGAACGTCACGCCTTTGGAGTTCCCTTAACCCTAAATCCTACGAGACTTGCCGGCCTGTGCCCAGGTCGCAGTGCACCGGCATGCGGCTAGAAAGTCAGAAAACTGCGACAGCTTCATACCTTAAGCGTCAGTTCTGAGGCTGGAGCTATCTACGTTCTCGCAACTCGAACTCACCAGACGAGGTCTCACCGCTCGCATGTCACTACTGGAGCTATTTGGGGTCTAGAGTTTCAGGTACACAACAGTGACGCAGCAACCACAACAAGAAGCCTAGCGGCGGTGGTGATGACACTACATAATAATTGCAAAGCAGCAGGAGCAGCAATATAGCGGGAGGGCCAGTGAGACGTACGTGCTCCTACCTGCGAACTGGACCTGTGTGGCCTGTATCAGCATACTTGCTACAAGCGTTACAGACAGCCACGGACACCTTCAAATCCAACAAGACTTTGACGACCGCTGCCGCAAATTCCTAAACATTGCATAAGTGCTTATAAGTGCTTATTTGTGCGTCAAGAGCGGGAGCCAGTGGGTAGAATATGGCACCTGTTGTAACATGTTATAGTTGTATAAGCCGACGACCCCAGACCCGTCTTTCAGACAATGCGTCCTTCAACCCCACCCCACCACCAGGGCGTACAGCAGTTGGCACAAGCTCTAGACAACTAGGTTCCGCGAAACTTCTCCGGGCTCTTCAGCCGTCCAATCTGCATCCCGGGCAACCGCACATGCCGGTGGATAATGTAGGGGCCTTAATAATTAGAGTAGGGTGTTGCGGTATATTATACTATAAATATAAATAATAATAATAATCCGCCGACCCCGCTGGGGCGGCGCCCAGAAGTTAGACTAGCTTCGGCGTCAGTTCCATGATACTCAACCCTACTCAACCCCACTCCGCCCCACGCAACCTTACCTCGGCCCCACG